>VZTJ01002870.1:2031071-2072602 GCA_013397795.1 Orthonyx spaldingii | reverse complement strand
GTAAGCATCGGAGCGCCCCGCGCCCGACCCCGCCGAGCGTCCCGGCAGCCCCGCCGTGCCCCGCCGGGCGCTCGGAGTTGCGCGGACGAGCCCGGGGGAGGCAACTTCAGAGGGTGATGCCGCGTCCCGTTGAACGCACGGGAACAGCGAAGGCTAAAAGTCCCGGGCGTCGGGGCTCGCCGCCGTTCCCGGTGCGACCGCAGCCCCGGGGCCCCGCTCGCCCCCCGCACTCCGCGGCAGCCGCGCCCTCCGCCGGTGCGGGCGGCTCCCCGGGCAGGGAGCGAGCCCCGGCGGAGCGCGGCTCGGCGCTGGAACGGGGCACTCGGCTGCGGGAGCGGGGAGACGCGGCCGCGGGTGCGCATCCTGCGGGCGGCTGTTCCCTGCGCACCGAACGGAGAGCGGGTCGGGATAGCGGCGCCGCGACACCGGGAACCCGCTGCCCGCTCCTTAAAGTCGGACTGACCTTTGCGACGGGTTTCCTATGTAGGTCAGCAGCCGGCCCTTCTCCGACACGTAAAATAATTCGGAAATTAGACTGTAGTAGACTTCTGAGGAGAAGAGCGTTATTTGGGGTGCTGCGTGCATCGCACATGACGCGTTAGATCGGGGGGAATTTGCGCTGTGAGCTCTTCCTTTTAAATATGTAGGGATATGGTTAAGAGCACTCGGATGTTTTTTTTAAAAAATCAGTGGATTCAGATCTTAATGGGTTTGGGGTCTGTTATAGCTGTTTTGTTTAATATCTTGCCACTCGCTGTTGGAGTGGGAAGTCAGCTAGCGAAATCTGAAATTCATGCTTGTATTCGTGAACTGAATCTTCAGTCAGATCTGTTGGTTTTTCCCGGAGAATATGAAGGCAAAGAGCTCGGTTCACGCAGCGGCTCGTGGGGAACCTGGCACTTCTCCTGTTAACTTAGAGGTCATCAATCTTCATTGGGATCAGGCAGACCATCACAGAAAACACACAGCCTGTTTGTCTTTATTATTGGGGGCTTTGTTGTGTCATGGGCTGGAGAAATTCCAATTTGGACTTTTGTCCAACAGATTTGTGATCGGACAGGGATAAGATGATGACATTTCCAACCCAGAGCCATGAAATAGCATAATTACCGGGTGACTTTTGAGGAAACCGAGTCCGTGAAATAGAAAAAAAAAGTGTGTGAGGTGGTGGGGAATAAGAACTGAGAGAAACACTGAGGGAGAAACAAGAGGAAAAGTGAAAAGCTGAGGACAGGGAAGGACAAAAGAAAATCTGGACTCTGTCATTTCATCAACAAGGTTATTGTGCTACATGCATTAAAATGCAATCATCCCATATTGTTCTTCTTGCTAGACCAAGGCTGACTTTTTTTTTTTTCCTTTCTTTACATTTGAGGTTACGATGACAGAGAAAATGATCTCTTTCTCTGCGACACCAATACCTGTAAATTTGATGGGGAGTGTTTAAGGATTGGAGACAGTGTGACTTGTGTCTGTCAGTTCAAGGTAAGGAGATTGATATTTCCTTCTCTAATCCACTAATGAGAATACAAATCAAGGATCTCCCTTTATAACCTATCACTTAGCAATTTATGTCTCTATGTGCAGAGAAGTTAGAGGGAAAACCTGGCAGTGTGTATAAAAGCTAGCAGGAGAACCAACTGGTGTCAAGAAGACATAAGTTTCTCTGGGAAAATGCAGATGCTGTGGCTTTAAATGTCCCTTTGAGTCTGCAGTTCCAGGTTGTCCATTCCTGATTTTTCATCTCTGCCCTTTTAACGAGGATTTAGAGTCCTTTCTGAATTCATTTCTGATACAGATCATGGCTTATTGTATTCGGAGTTCTGATCTAGTTAAAGAAATGGATCTGTAATGTGCTTATGCAATATTTTCAGGAAGGGCTGCATAGTGACAATGCTTCTGCCTGTTTATCTGCCCAGCTGATCAGATTAAGGAGCAATCCCTCTGTTCCAAAATTATGAACTTCCTTTAGGTTTTATATAGTTTTAGGAGAGCTATTACTGAGTAGTAGGGGGTTTTTCTTCTATTTCTTCTCTCTTCCTCCCTCAGCTACATCTAAACCTGAGCCATTCTCAAAGTCAGACGATTTCATTATGAAGGATTCCATTTAATGTTTTAGCTAACTCGCAAAACAGCTGGCCTTTAAATAATGACCTGAATAGAAACTGCACAAATTAAAGGAGTTTAAAGCATTTGCCAGCGCAGGGTTGTACATGTGCTTATGCTCCGATGTTTTTCTGCATTTTAATGTGGATTTGTGAAGTTGTGAAACTTACAATGCTGGTTTGAGTGTTTACAGTAGAGCAGGCCAAATAGTGCCCAGCTCACGATTGTGCACATCTGTAATGATTATGTTAATATTGGGCTTTGATAGACTATTCACTTTGAGGCATAGCAAGTATCGTTTATATTTCTAGAGCCAAATGTGCCTTCAGAGAGAAAACCCAAGTGATAAGTTCCTTCATTTTAAACAAAGGAGGAATTTTCTCTAATGAGAACAAGACAGTAGTTCTGAATGCTTGTGTTTCCCATGTTGCAAGGGAATTCATATTGACCATGGGAGTCTTTTATTCTATTTGGAGTTCGCATGCAATCAAAAATTCAGTGTGAGAATGCTGTTTTGAGCATTTGCCTTGGCTCAGCATATGCGTAAGGGTTATGGTCTGGTCTGTTTTCTCTTTCTAAGAAAAGTCTGTAAGTCAGTGAAACATCTGTGACTCGTCCCATTGCCTGGTAGTGAGTCAGGGCAGATGTGCCATGAGCCTTGGGAAGTTTAGAGCAGCCACTGAGAGTGCTTGGGTCTTGTCTTTGGTCCCTGTTTGGTGTTGCCATTTGGCGTAAAGCAGTAGACTCATAGCCTGGAGGCTGCAAATTCAGATGTTGCTATTGGCAGGGAAGAAGAAGGCAGTGGGAGCGCTGTTCTCCCAAGGCAGGATGCTGATGCCTGGTGATTTGGGGTAAATGAAGCTAAGTAAACCTCTCCAGGCTGTATGGTCCCCTCTTTTGAGAGGTGAACACTCTAAGTATGCTGAGCTTAGCAGTTCTGTAGGGGGCAGTTGAAACAGATTTAAGGAAATCAGGCAAGTGGTATATGAATATGTAAATAATATCAAAAGAATGAGTTGGGCAATTGTGAGCCAGGAAAAGAGTCGAAATCAACAGCAGTCTTTGGTTTGAGTGGCCTTCGGATCAGGCCCTGTAAACACTCAGAGCTCTTTGTCTTGCTGTGAGCCCTCTGTGGAGCCGCAGGGCTGACTGTGACCTTGGAGGGCAAATTACCTGTGGCTGATGCTGTGCCAGCGCTGCCAAGGGCGGTGTGGTGCCGGGGGCTTCTCTAGTCAAACGCGAGCGCTTTGATACAGGCAGAGCTTGGGGGGATGTTAGCTTCTCTTGTAACATCAGTGGACAGTGTGACAAGCCAAAAAGATGTGCCACTGGAGTAGAAAATTAATTTCTAGTGTGGTGTCTGATGCTGGCTAAGTAAGGCAGAGCTGGCCACGTAATTTATGTCATGAGCAAGGGGGTCCCCCATCAGAATTCAGGGCTCCCATGTCAGTGACAGCTCTGTAGTGATAGTGAGCAAATCAATAGAAGACTCCTCATCACTGTAACTGTGTTTTATGCTTTCTTCAGAAATTTGAGAGAATAGACAAGAGTGGAGAGCTCATTTTGCCTCTGTACTGATGAAAAGTTCTGGGCTGACCAGCCTGTGTCTTGAGGGGCTGAGGAATATGGAAGTGGAGAGCAGGGCTTCTGCAGTCTTTGTCTGGGTTTGTTCAAACCAGAATTACAGATGCTTCATGTCTGTCCAAGTGGAGTTAAAATTAATTTATTTTTATTTGAAAGGGTGAATATGATCAGACTGCTCTGGAACACCCAAGTTAGACTTCCAGCCCTGGAGATCCAGCAGACATGTGCTGAGAAAGAGGTTCATATTGGCCGGTTCTCTTGTCTACTGTGACACCTCACAATGAGACATGTATTTCATTGAAAAACACCATGTCCTGCTCTGATCAGGAAATGCAGACCCATCCCCTGTGCAGGCAAGCCCAGACTTTGGTGCTGGCAGGGAGGGAAGGACTGGGACAGTGCTGGCTCCAGCAGGAGGGCTGATCATCAGGGGAACCACCAGCCCTTCCTTCCCTCAGACTCAGAGGGTCCAACAGAAGGTGCAGAGCCATGCGAGCAGGCATGTGGTTGGAGACATGGCTTGCTGGGGTCTGTGCCTGTTTGCCCAAAGCCATGGGTCTGGCAGCTGGGCTCTTTCCTCTTACATTTCATGAACATATAAAAAAAATGTACCAGGTATTTCCATCAGTGTCCTTTCTCTTGAGTCGCCAAGAGTGTGGACAGTCACTGTTTTTCATGTGAGGAAGGAGTCCTGTTTTCATGCATGTTGGGTCTTCCACATGCTTCAGTGTTGGTGGAGCTGCAAAATCACCTGTCCAACTTCCAGCTTTGTTATATTTTCAAAATGTATTTTTGTGCTACTTGGTTCAAGATGTGGGTGACACTTTGAGAGTAGCTGATCCATGAAGGTAGGAGGAGGTCAAGCTTTTAAGAGTGTTACCAGGAAGAGGAGTTATACAAGTTACCATTATCTTTAGGAAACAAAGCACCTGCTTTCAGTACTCAGCATTGATCCAAAGGCTTCCAAAGCTGGTTTGTCCCTGCCTGTGACAGTGAGCACTCAAGACTGCAAGTGCTGAGGAAGGTAGCCTTTGACTGATACTTGGCTGATTTGGATGCATCCATTTCCCCGCTCTACAGCTGTGTTTTAAAAACTGACATGTATAAGAGACAAGTGGGCAGTGTGGCACTGTGCTGCTGGTTTTAGTGGAAGTTTTGACATGGATTTCCCTGAGGGCTTGATCAGTCCTTACCTGGGGATGAAGAATCATTCCTACGTCTAGGGCGTGGTCTGTTGACCCCGAAACCAATGACAAAAACATGTCACTAGACTGGGGGAACTGACATTCAACACCTGACGTACTCCAGTACCAGCAGGAAGTATTTTGTGGTAGGGGAGAGCTGTGAGTACAGGATTCAGCATGGCAAGTACAAGAGTCTAGCTCTAGTGGGTTAGGAACCACCTGGTGACTATCATAACCCTCTCACCAGTGGCCTTGTTTTCTTTCCTGGGTGACTTTCACTACAGTTTCCTGCTCAAAGCCAAGGCAGGATCAATCTGGAAGATATCCCTCCCTTTGCTCCTTGTGGCTCCTGCTTTTTCCATTTGAATGCTAGTTTTTCAAAGGTGATGGTGGGAATAGTGGACTAATACTTCCTTGGATCCTGGTGTCTCTCAAATGCATTTTAAAATTGCCAAGCTTTGGAAAAAGTTCCAGCCTAGTTCATAGCAGTCCTTTCTGTGGATCGGAATTTCACCATTTATGTGGGGCTGTCTGGCCTTTCATATCTGCAGCTGTCAGTGTGAAAGATCGTCCCTTGCTCTGGGCAAAACCAGCAGAGGAGTTGCCTTTGTGTTTCTCCAACAGAGAAGTTGCAACTGTGTTTCTTGGGCAAAGAATCCAACCTTGTTTCTACTTGTAACAAAGCCTGTTGAGATACTTCAGGCCAAATTCCTCGCAAATCCATGGGTGACAAGCAGACATTACACCTAAAGCAAGCCTGATTTGATGGTTCATGCTTTAAAAAATATGCATGATGGTGTTAATTGTCCTGGTTATGTATTCCAGATCAGCCTCCAGCAATTGCTGTTGAGCTTCTGGATGAAGTTGGCATTTTATGCTTGAAACATTGCTCAGATTTGGAACATAATGGTGAAAATAGCCGAGAAACATTTTTAATCAACAGTTTAAAATCTCTGCATGGAGGAACTTCCGTGAGGAGCAGAGGGAGAGGATTTCTACTGTTGTGGCTACTGTTTTTCTTCCTTGTTCTGAGGGAAGAGGGTGCTGGGGGTGGGCAACAGCTTGGAAAGATTTAAGAGAATACAATGCAAAAGGAAAATGTCATTTGTTTTGGCCCAATCAAAATGTCACTCTGACCAACTATGAATAATTTCTTGGCAGCTGCTCTGTGTGGAGGCCTGCAATTAATGCAATCTATGCAATTGTTTGTGTTAATCACTTCTGTAGTCATTCACTTTAAAGCATTTTTGACGTTAATATTCCTGATATTTCAGTGCTGCGTTTTACATTGTGCCCCACAAACACACCTCAGACTTTGTGGCATAATGCAGCTCAATAGGATGTATGATTTCTTCTAAATTTTTACTTGGATTTAGGCAGAGGTGAGCATTTGTAAATAATAATTGTGATCATTTCATTTGTTCTAATTAAACAATGAGGCATACCAGGAGTAGGGTAATCACGAGATAATCATATCCCTGGTATAATTGCCATGTGCAGGGCACATCCAAGTATTTCTAAGCCTCCAAACATGATTATCTTGTGGTAACTGCACCCCATAGGTTGCCCAATTTCCAGTATAAAATGAAATGATTATTTTTCTTAAATGGACGGAAGGGGCAAAACTGGCTTCCAGTGGTAGAGGAAATCAAGCAGAGTTCAGCAGGAGTTTGAGCCAAAGCAGGGACGCGTGGTGTGAGAAACTTGTGCACTGGCTGAGCTCGCTGCAGTGCTGCCGCTCCTGCCCGCTGGCCACCATGGGGAGAGCTTGGACCTTTGTGGAGCATCCCAGCTGCAGCTTGCCGGGAACAGAAAAGTCTGCACAGAAGCAGGGATGGATTTTGATCGTTGGTGTCTCAGAAATAATTTCCCTCTGTCCAGTCGGTACTTAAATAGTTGGACACGCACTTGTGTGTGTGCAGACAGCCGTCTCCGTAGCACCGAGGGTGTGTGTGTGCGGGAGGAGGGGAGGAGAGAGCCTGTTCATTGCAATTTGTCTGGAGCCATCCAATGGAAACACAGGAGCTGTTATTGCAGGTGTGAGGAGTCGTTTGCTTTGCCCACACTCCTTCCCTGGGAATGCCCCCTGCTCCTGCTGGCAGTGAGAGACCTCCCTAAGGCACTTCCTGAACATTTTGCCCATTCAGATTACCTTTCCCCTAATCTCCTCAAGTCTGATTTGTCTTTTTAAAGATACCCCTCCCTCTCTCCTGGTGGCTGTAAAGGTGAGAGAGGATTGTCAGTGTCTCCCTGTCTGTTGTTTTCCCAGGGTTTTAATGCTGGAAGAGAGCAGGGGGTGTGTGTGGGGGGCACCCAAATGGATGCTGTGCCAGCTGCTCATGTGACTAATGCTGCTGCTCTCTGTCCCTTCCCCTCAGTGTAACAATGACTACGTGCCCGTGTGTGGCTCCAATGGTGACACCTACCAGAATGAATGCTACTTGAAGCAGGCTGCCTGCAAGCAGCAGAGTGAAATCCTGCTGGTGTCCGAGGGATCGTGTGCCACTGGTAGGTATAACTCATGCCAGGCTGCTTGCCGACATCATCTGCCCCCCCAGGAAAACGGCCTGAGGATGGCAAAAACCATTTGGATTCTTGCTTTGAATTCATTACAGGTTAACTCTTTGCAGTTTGGGGCATGACAAGTCGCTGCAATCCTTCTCTTTTAAGTAACTTAGTATAGGCTGACAGTCCATGAGACACTGTATCCCTGGCACTGTTTGGAAGCGTTCAGGACAGAAGTAGATTTAGTTTTTAATTTGTATCTTGTGCTCCTGATCACCGTGTGCCCTGCCTACACTTCTGAGCTGTTACGACAAGTAACTGGTAGCAGATTAAGTGAGCAGATGTCTGATAAATGGGCATCTGGATTACCACAAACCTCTCCATAATCTGGAGAGAGAGAACCGGAGCATTATTGCCTGCAATCCAGTTTCTTCGGTTTTTCCTTATCCTTGTAGGGCCAGATCCCCAGTTGGTACGGTTCAACAGACCACTGGTTGTAATGAGTCCTGCCAATTTGTACCAGCTGAAGATTTAGTCCAAAGCACACATAATGAACAGGTCTGTGCCACAGGTGGTGTGTTCTGGGCATGTGAAAACTGACTGGCATGTAAGGCAGCTTTGCTTAACTCTGAGCCTTGTGAGCTGTTTATATCTCCAGCTTTTATGAAACAGCTAGAAAGGTGAATGAGCAAAATCTGTCAGGAAAACTGAGTTGCTTATGTGCAGGAGTTCTTGATGTTTTTCTTCCGTGCTCGGTATCTGTTAGAGGTGGGCAGTGAAGTTAACTTGAAAAGAGCGGGAGTAAGCCTTTGTTCTTGAGAGAGTTCTTTAAACTTAAAGCAGAATTTTTTCTTGGCTGAGGATGGAGGAGTCAATAAAAAGTACATTAGACAAACTTTTTTCAGTGCTGTAATTTCATGTTTCATACACCTGAGAGAAAATAAACTCCTTTCCCTGGAAATGTTGTTCTTCTCTGAAGCTGTTACCTGACAATTTTCAAGAAGGAAAAAACATATGCTGCAATTTTTTTGTCCATAAATTGGTATTAAATGGAGCTCAGGCTGACAAAACCTACTGTGGTGTAGGATTTGTTCAACTCAGTAAATTCTCTCAGCACAGCAACTGGTCTTTTTTGGTTCAAACTTTTTGATTAAAGGGATAATTTCAGCACATTGCTACAACTTTTCTGAAACTTGTTTGCCTGCTGGCAATGGCTGTGTTGGCAGCATTCTCTTTGAAACACATTGTGGATTTCAGAAACAGACAAGAAAAAAACCCATGTTTTCCTGAAGTCTTGATCAAGGTCTTTGGCCTCTTTTTCCTTCTCCCAAGGAGGAGCTCAGTGGAGAAGGGTGCAGCCATTTTTCTTAGGTTTTCCCTGTGGGGTGGGGCAAAGAGAGAGGATGCTCAGGAACCCCCAGCAGATACCTGGGCTTCTGGGAGACCTGGCAGTGAGCAGCCCTTCTGGGCACTGAAGGGCGTAGGGCAGGAGGAGAAACACGAGGTCCTTTTCCTGCAGAGAGCCAGATAACGTGGTGACTCACTGTGGCAGGCAGGTGATAGCAAGCATCCATTTCTTTTTCTCTGCTGGGGAGATCTGGCACACCTGGAAAAGCAGCGCTTCCCAGAGCCATGAGGGAACTGTAGTGCAGACACCTTTCTTTCCTCAGTAGATCGTTTGGGAAGGAACATCAGGACAAAAGATGAGATCAGGAAAATTCAGAACATGATCATTGGGAAAACACCTTTATTCCTATTCCCTTTTTCAGCCACTTTTTGCATCTGTCCTTTGCAGCCTTGCTGGATAAATCCACCATTTGAAGCAATTCTTGCAACCAATTATTTGGCAAATATTTTCCTTCTCTTTCTTAGTTTTGAGCAGTGGTGGCATGTGCAAGTTCAGATCCACCAGGCCTTGCCGCCAGTAAATGAGATCTCGAAGAGTTCATAGGGTACTTTGATCCCAAAACAGCCTTTCCAAACTCTTTCTATTAATCTCGGTGCTGATAAATGCATAACTGTTCTACCAAGGGGGAGGATAGGATGGCAGCCTCCCTCCCTGCCCTGCAGAAGAAACTCCTTTTAGGCATTATTTTTGCTAACCCTATGTGTGTGCATTTCTGTGTTTTGCCTTGCTTAGAAAGTTTCTTACTGAAGCTCTGGGCTTGGCACTTTTGTGATGTTGCATGTTCTAAATTTGTGACTCTCATCATTCCAGCCAACAAAATGTCGAGCAGAGGAAAATGAAAGCACTCAGTTTTGAAACTCAGCAATAACCTTGAGAAAAATGGCATTGTAATAATTTGTCTGAAGACTCTGAATAATAGTAATTTAATGGTTTATTCCAGCTAGTTATGATCTGATGAGATGTCACTGTTTTCTAAAGATAATGATATGAATTTACAATTGGTCTGTCCTCAAACAAATGGGTTTTAAAATTTCTCCTTGGTGAGGATTTAGTAGTGGCCAAGTGGAGTAACTTTGCACCACTGTTGGGAACAAAGATTTATTGGTCTAAGTACAACAAAACAAGACAGAGATTTCTAAGGACATTGCAGCATTCTGTGGCTTACGTTATTTTCATCTGTTAGAGAGGCTTTAAAGAAAAAAAAATGGAGACACAAGAAAGATGGCTTAAGTGAATTACATTCAGATTAGATCTCTATAATTTACCCAGGGATGCCATCAAACGCGAGGTACACTGTAATGCACTTCACTGAAGCCTTGCTTTGCATGCTCACAGGACATGCTGGAGCACATGAATATAAATTTCTTTCTGTTCTCTTCTCAGATGCTGGCTCAGGATCTGGGGACGGAGGTAAGAGCTCTCCTTTAATATCTCTGTGCTTATGTGTACACACATTGTCTTCCACAATTTCAGATTGTAAGTGGATATGCTTTGCAATTTAGTTGTTGCACTACATATTGTCTTTCATTCAGCTCTGTCTTTGAAAAAAGTGGTATTTTGCATTTCAGTCAAGCTGGAACCTAATCATGACATGCTGTTTTCTAGGGAAATTCAGAAAGCTGAGTTACTTCTAATAGGACTTGGAATTATTCATAGGTTGTGCTAGGAGCTCTGTCTCCATCTACTGTTACAGTTGCACTGATTTGTTTTATGTTTAGGGTAATATTTCTTTTGTTTTTAAAACATGAGCCAAATCCTTGGCTTCTCCTCACTGGAGGATTCAAGCCAAATATTTTGTGGTAGCAGAGAGCATTCTTTCAAAGAAATGTCACAGGGAAAGAACAATGTGTTTTTATAAGAACAGCAACGGCAAAACTGAATGTGGAAATAGCCTGAGCCCTTTGTGGCATACGGAGAATTCTGCAAAATGTAGGCAAACTAGCATTTAAGTTGGGGTTTGTTTAGGGTTTTTTTTTTTTTATTTTTTAGGTGCAGTCATTAATGGATTTGCTTGTCTGACAGCAATCCTTCTTGGAAGTATAAGTGTTGGGTCTGGGTAGTGCCCTGCCTTGGGGTGGGGAACATGATTTTGGGAGCTGCTTGCATGGTGGAACTGGTAGGTCAGGCTTCTCTGGGAGGGCCAGGGCTAGCCTGGGTAGCTGGGGAAGGTTGTGCTTGGGAGTTACCCTCAGTGCTGCCCCAGCTCCCTGAGCAAGCTCCAGGAGTCCCATGGCAGGGGAAGGGCAAGGCCAGCATCAGGCTGCAAGGCTGCTGGGGCAGCCACCAGGAGCTCACCCAGCTTTTGGTGTGACACAGACAGCGGCGCTGGGCTCTGACCCAGTTTTATGGCTGCTCCCGGTTGCATTCAGGTTTTTCAAATACAGTCACATTACTTGGCAAAGTATCCCCTAGTCCTTGTTTAATTTTGGTAACCAGGATATCAGAGAGCACAATGTGTATGGAAGGTGTTATTTTTACTTGTGAAGTGGTCAACAACGTGAGCATGAGGCACCTGCAAGGGGCCTGATTTTCTGACATCAGACTCAGGCTGCTTTCTGGAAGTCAGGACACTTCAAGATGCTTCAAATCTGGCTTCCCAAAAATTGCAACATAAAATTTTGCTTGTTTTTTCCAGCTATTCCTGTATTACACTACTGTTCTTTTAGATTGTCTTTTTAAACCATTGCACTAGAAAAATACCTTGTTCAGTGCTTATCAGAAATCTACAATTTGATTTATATGTATGATAGGGTTTTCACACCTGTGGTCAATAAATTGGTTTTCAAATGAAGTTATACAAAATTCATCATGCATGTATCAAGGAAGACAGATAAGGTTTTCAGTTTGTTTTGTAACTGAGAAGGTGGGAAAACAAACTTGGCCACTGTCTGAAAGTAATGAGTTCCATTCTCTGAAAGCATAGGGTCTAAAAGCATGATTTCCAAAACAGTTTCATTTTAGAAGCTAAGGTCAAGAGAAGATGAGCAGAGCAGGGCCTTGGGACTGACTGTGCAGGTAGTAAGGAAGCAGATTTGTGAAGGAGACAGAACCAAGTGTTTAAAGGTCTACAAAGCTGCCTTGTATTATTCAAGATTTAGCAGGCAGCTATGGCTGTTCTTGAAGTACAAAAGTATATTTATGTGCCCTAAGAAACTAAAGAAGCTAAATCCAGACAAGTAGATATTGTCACTGCATCACTCTTTACTAGACATGGTCTTGTTGTAAAAGCTGTAATAAATTTTGGATGTCATCACAGTATGTCCTGTAAAATCCACTCCAGCAGTCATGAGTGGGATATGTTCATATGAGAAGCCCGAGCTCTTAGGCGATCTTGTTTAGCTTCTGCTTCTCTGAAAATTTTCTGTTCTTGTATTTCTCCAAACAGTCTCAGTTAGCAGAGTAAGCAGTGCAGCATCTTTTTTAGCAAAACTCCTGCCACGGGGACCCTCCCAGCCAGCCAGCTGTGAGATAAGGGAACCAAGTTTTCCACAGGCTTGTATCTCATGGTTGGATTTCTTTGGCCTGATGAGGTACACGTCTAAAAAGAAATTAACTCAAGTTGTGTTTTTCTGGTTCTTAGAACATGGCAAGTTTCTGGCTTTGAGGTGGTTTCCCCCATGACTGACACCAGTTCAGCTTCCAGTACTGCTGCTCCTTCACTGGAGCTTGTCACATGGAACTATAATTGCTAAAGGGCTCAGAAACAGCTGGAAAGGGGTTGGTGCAAGGGACAGATGTAGGTGAGCACACCATGTGGTCATACAAGCCTCCTTTTCTCAGGAAACTGGTCAGAGCATGAATAATACAGCCAGAGATTGCTGCCATGTTTTCCTTTGATGTATTCCCATCTGGGTTTGAGGAGAGTCTCCACTAGGGTTTATGGCTTTCCTGTCAGGGATGCTGAAATCAGAGAGGTCCCAGATTTTTAACACTTTAATGATCTTGAGTGCTTTCCAGAGGTGATTTAATCCTCCTTTATGCAGCAATAACATACACAAGTCCCCTTACTTGTAAAGTGATGAGGGGACCTTAATCTCAGTTGATTACTGATGCTTCAGCATACACTTTTGGGGATATCCAGTAGATGGGTAGGACAATAGGTGTTCGAGTTTCTTACTGCAGAAGACATTTTTCCCTGTAAATGAAGATGAAAAATGCAGAATCAAGAGCCATTTCAGTGTTTTGATTGCAGAAGCTGGGAGTATGGTGTGGAATTATTTAAAAACCCACATCCCAGAAAGATACTAATCAGAAAGCCAGAAAGGATGAATGTGAAAGACTTTATACAGAGAGTAATTTAAAGAGATTCCATTCATTTTCATCTATGCCGTTCTCTAGACAACTGGGTTTTTTTAGAACCCAATGATTCATGTTTTGGTCTTGAGCAGCTTTATAATGAATTCTTGCTCGTTTCCTGGCTTCCTTCTAACAGCAACAAACTCAAGATGCAGTATTTCATTATAGCTCTTAATGGGCTAGGAACATCTCTCCTTGGTTTCATTTCCACAGTGAGCACTCCTTTCCCCTCCCTGCATTGCCTGCACTCTCAGCTCTGTGGATTGGCTTTCATTCACAGTCTGAGGGGTGCTCTGGGGGTGACTGTCACCCTGGGTGTTGCTGTGACACCCCCCCAACAGGGCAGTGCATAAGCACCTACCTTGAATTAGTTTCAGAGCCTCCTTCAATTTCCGTTCAAGTCCTGCTGACTTCAGTGGGAATTCTATGGGTCCCTGGGTACACAGATCTTATCCTAGTTTGATTTTTATGTTAATTCTTTATCATCTAGGCTAAAACAAAATTTTAAAAAACCAACCAAACAAGTGATAATTCATCAATATCACCATCACCATTTATTTTACAGTAGCATCTAGAGGTGCTAATTCTAAGATTAGCACTCCAGCATGGTGCACCCTGACACTGTGAGGCACTTCTCCACAGTGAGGGAGAGAATAAAAACTGTGAAGCAGTCTGGATCTCCAAGTTGGGCAAGGGCTAGAAGCAGCATCACACTTCAGTGTCTGAATTGAGAATAGCACATGCTGCTTCAGAGCCAAGCCAGTGCTGGGGCCTTTGAACCCCAGTGTTTGTCAGCAAACCCATATGACATCCAGAAAGAATCAGAGATTATACTGCTCTTAAATTTATTCCTGATCTGTTAGACAAACCCGAAAACCAACAACCTTATGAGCCATCTTGTTTTCTCCATCTCTCTGCCTCTCTTGCTTTGTGTGTGTATTTTAAGGATGAGCATGGCTTGTTTGTTTGTTCTTTCAATTTATCCCTTCAGTCTTAGCCGGAAAAAAATGAAGTCCTGCAGCTCTTTGTAGGTGCCAACATGTAGATTTAATGACAGATTTGGTATTCTGGTCTGCCTTTCCTGTTGACTTAGAGATGTGTGAATAAACACATACATATTATAAATCTATATGGAGCAGCAGTCATCTTGAAACACTAACCCAGAGAAAATAGGCAGGAAAAAATTACCATTTTGAAGCCTATGTTATTTTTTTAAGGCAAACCATAATGTAGTGTGTATATACTTTTTCTTTTCCTTTAATCAGCAGGTAAATGGCTACTTTGACCCAATTGCCTTTTCATTTATCTCCATGCTGGTTTTGTATGGCTTGAATTCAGCAGCTTTGCTGCTTTTCCAGTGATTTCCCTTTCTGTTTATTACAGTGTTGATTGATGGGCAGGGCTATGCAGAACACGGTGACTATTGCTGTAAACACTGTCCTAGCAATCACACTTGAGCCAAAATGTACCATAAAACCTGGAGTGTGTATTGGTTTGAATGAAGCAGTGTGTAAAATGCAGTGCTGATAAACACACACACATATACACATGTTCTTGATACATGGGAGAATACTCTGACTGTTCTAGTTTAACCTTGGAAACAAAGGGAGTTCATGTTTTGAGCTACAGATTCTTTTCCTGGATAGAACAGGTGATTCCAGCTCCTCTCGTGTGAATTTAGAATATCTGCTGACCCCACATGAGGTCATCAACTGCAATAAGGAAATAGGAAAGCTTCTTCTACCCTAATTTGATTTGGGAGATATAATTTAAGGCAGCAGCAGAAGGTACAGAATCAACGATAAGCAACGTGTACTGACTGGGTAAATACCTCTGGAGGGAATGTTTAAATCTTAAATGATTGACCTGACTGTGGATGGTCAAATATGTCTCCTTTGTTAAACGGGTTTTTACCTTGTTAACCTCAGCATGGCACTGAGCCCAAACCAATAAGCTCTTTGAAAGGCCGTGTTTATTAGCTCAGGCTGTTTGCTGTCCTAACATGATTACACGACTTCCAGTTCAGGGCTGGTGCTCATCTGACCTATATAAGAGTTAGGTCAGGGAGAGGCAGTTCATGTTTCTTTGTGGCCTTTAAAAATTAGGAAAGGATGAAGTTCCCGTATGTTTTTGTTGACTAGAGGAGAAGCACTCGGGCATTCACAAGTGCCAGAGTTGTAGATCCCTGACAGGGGCATTTTGTGCTGGGTAGGATGCATTAGCAGTTTTGGAAAATCCTAGGAAGGTATGGAGATGACAGGAATACCAGTTTTTGGATTCCTCTTAGGCTCTCATTTAAGCTATGTACTGAGCTCATCAACCCTGCTAGGCTGAGATGTTTGAGCAAATCCCCATAGCTCCTCTGAGCTCGAACCTCTCCAGGGTTATAGGTGAAGTACCAGCCCTGGAAGGTGCTGGGTTTGGATTTAGTTGCCTGGATTTTGTCTGTGTTTTGCTTGCTGCTTCTGAAGCAAGAATGCAAATATCCAATGAAAAGTGATGTATTTTCTACCTGTGCTTGCTGTGTTATTGATGGGCAGAAGTCCTCCTGTGCTCCTGGTGCCATCAGGCAGGCTGTTGACACTGAGAAATGCCACAGGGAACAGCTGACAGGTAGTGAATGGTCTGTGGCCTGTTTTCAGCCATTCATGCAAAACTGAAGAAAATGAATCGAAGATGCCATGAAGATCCACAGACTTCTGTAGGCGAGAAGTATGAATGACGTTCATTCATAGCCTCTTTCCTGCATTATGCAATCTTTTAGGTTTTTGGCACTTTGTGTAAGTAGTTCAGAGCTACACAGGGATTCTATGAATGGAAGATGCTCACCTACATCCAGAAATACTGAAGATGCCCTGGTTTTGCTTTAGAAGTTAAAATTGTTTCTCTGCATAGAAGCAGAGAAAAGAAATCCAAAATATGCTGTCTAATCATGTGCAGTCTGTAAATCCACAAATAACTAAGTCATCAAATCATCAAACAAATCCTATGATACTCTGGCAAACAGATTAAAAAGGGAGCGCCCGATCACAAATACTCATTTATTGGGTCTGTTGTTGTAAACACAGCAAGAGAGAGATGTAGTGGTCTAGATTTGTCTGCTACATCTCTGTAAACCTGGATTAATTTTCCTTGTGACAACTGTGGAGTCACTAGAGATTAGCTGTGATGACAGTGAGAGGCAAATCTAGCCCACTGTTTTGCTTTTTTATGCAGGGAGTTCTTCCACAGAGGAAAAAAAATAGTTTTTAAGCTTTCAGATGGGTCTTCCATGCTTGCTACAAACACCTTACTTCATGGGGCAAGAGCAGGTGTTCAAGCACATGCTTCATTTCTATCACATGCTTAAATGCCATTGACTTTAAATTTTTCTTCTGATTGTGGATGCCTTGCAGAAGTGGGGTCTGAGGCAGCCTAGGAGTGACCAGAACTACTTCAGAACCACGTGCATTTCATCATTAATATTCTGTGGTTTAGTGATGGAAGAAGCTGATTCACTGTGCACTTGCTTTGAGCTGGTTTTGGTGTGACATAGGCTTTTGTAAGATGCCCTCGTGAGATCTTAAGAACAAATAGGATGAAATCTGCCAAGTCTCTCTGAAGGTTCATGTATTTGCTTTCTTTAAGTCCTGCATTTCAGACCTCGGCTGCATCTGGCAAATTTACTGTATTCTGTACTGGATGTTAAAATTCCCTTTTGTCTAAGAGGTTTTCTTTCCTTTCAGAGATTGGAAAATGAAACCAGAAATTTTGCCTGCTGTTTTTGAAGTCAGTGGGAGCTTATCTTCAGGAAGGGCACAGCTGATTCCTAGACACTTAGCAAACTAGAGATTGCCACCTACTTTATGTGAATGCACACACAGGACAAGTTTAATGAGTGTGGTGCAAACCCAGGAATCCAGAGCAATTCATAATGAAATCCAGACGAGTTAGAATTTTATGATAGAGCACTACCAGTTCTTAAGATGTTGTCATGAGTCTTTTAGCCCAGGTTTTTTATAGCTTTATAGAAAATACTTAGTTTCTAATTTAAAACAAACACATTGCTTGTTGCTCAGAAGAATACTTGAATAGAAGCCCAGAGTGTTCAACAACAGGGAGATCTCTAAACTTCAGTTTCAAAATATCACAACTTGGGGAAGAAGAGGTGAAAACTGTTCCATGTTGTTTCAGGTGAACTTTTTAATGCCTTGGACTCCTTGATCCCATTTGTTTTAGCTTCATGGGAGTTAGATAATGATGGTGCCTATTTAAATCCATTAAGACAGCAGATATCAAAGCAGGGCTCTTTTTACCCCTGCAGCCCCAAACATCTTGCAGGTAGCAGTGTAAAGAGAGCTAGTTGAGGAATTTTTATGTTGGTTTTCTGTAAATGTGAGAACATGGGAAAGTTCTAAAGGTCTAAGAGAATGTGGATGTGGAAGTATTAGAAAGGGTAAGAGAGAAAACAATCAGATATTTATAGGCCTGCCAATCTGACATTGATTGAGGTAGAACAGGACATGTAGTCCCGGACCTGCTCAATAAAGAAATAAATGAGAATTAATGCTGAGCAATATGGGCTGATGTAATAGATGCTGTCAACTAATTGAAATGTTATTTATGAAGCTACAAGTTTGGGAGATACAGTGTACGTGGATGTCAGTGAAGCATTTGGCATGCTGCTACATGACACTATGATTAAGGAACAAGAATCGTGCAAAATTGACGTGATACGCAATTAGTGGAGTAAAAACTACCTTTCAGGATGTAATTATAAGTGGATTTATCATTGTTAGATGGACAGCAAAGCAATCAGCCTTATGCTCTTTATTTGTTTGTTTTACCAGTGGCCTAGGTGGACACATACTTTCCTCACTGATCAAGTTTTCTATAGTTCTGTCTGGGGAACTAATAAATGAGTGGTTCACTGTTGCCACCCACTCTGATTTACTTGGTACCCTGGTGCAAGACCAGGTCCTCTAATGTGGCCAAACATAAAGCCACAACAACAGAGCAAAGGCAAGAAAGCAGAGGAGTGAGTGGGGAAACGCCCCTGGAAACAGGGATGCTCCAAAGAAAGCTGAATTTTGGTAGTGGGTGGGCTTGTGTGAGGGTACTCTGCAAACACAGCACGGCAAAGGGCCACTGGTATGTTTCCCAACCAGACTCTTGGGCAGGAGTAAGGATGTCAGATTACCTCCACCTCTACCAGAGGAGGTGACTGCAGTTCCAAAGGCCCTGAGGAGCAGGGGAGCAGGCTGTGTGCAGCCAAGGGCGGTGTCTGCCCAGCAAACACTTCCCTGAAAGCTTTGAGGCCTTAGGCTTTGTCAGGGGAAAAGAGAGGGTTGCTTAGGTCACCAGGCTGGGGAACCCAAATGAGCAGCAAGGCTCTTCATGCTGACAGACAGAGATCTAATGAGATGCTGGGCTGGCAATTAAAGCTAGACAAACTCTGAGTGAAGTTTGTATGTGTGTTTGTAAATGAAGGCGACAGCACAATGAAATAAGTGATTAAAAGTTATGTAGAATTCTGCAGCTCTTGAGGTTTTGACCCTTGGATGTCTGGATTGCTCTGCTCAAATGAGGATGAATTTGAAAGTCCACGGCCTCTGTCGCATGGAAGATCACAAAAGATGCTCAGCAGACCCTTAGTTCTAGGTACCGTAAATTAGTTTGCACATGAAATAGGCAGAGTTTAGCCTATTTTGTTCAGCAGGATTTCTGTGCTAAGCAGTCCGGAAAGGAATTGATAATGTGGGTATATTTGTTCATTTCACAATCCACACAAGTGTGTTTCTCTCTGCCCTCTCCTATCTCACTGTGTACATTTACATCTGCAGGTAGTGGAAGCAATGTGGGCTTTAGGAGCAAGTGGAAAACTTCATGCATAATGCTCTGCTAATTGCTCTGTGTTAAAAAATAGGCCACACTATGCTGCATTTCATCCTAAGACTTCTCTATGTTGCCAGGCACTGGATAACTTCAGTAGCTCCTGTTCTCCTCTGAGTTGTGACAGGCCCCTTTGAGCTTCTCTCTGAACTGCACTGCTTCCCTGATTCCCAGTGTATTTACTGGTCTACTCCAGCTGGTGCTTGGAGGGAGTCCTGAAGGGGAGGAGGATCACCAGATGTCTCTGGGGGATCTGTCCAGGAGTCTCTCCCTTCTCATTTCTCCAGGGGAGGATCACACCCAAAGAACTCTGAAGTTCCAACCAGTATTGATCATGATTAAATACAATTTGATTTTTATCTGTTACTACAGAGAGCCTCCCTGTGTTTGGTGTGGTGTGTGTGATGTGTCTGGAAGGTGAGAGAGAAGATACTGGCGCAGGCTGGCATTGCTTTGGCTCATACACATTGTCCACTAGACTCAGAGAGGCATCTTCATGTTTGTTATAATAGGGCCTTGATAAATAAATAACTTATTCTTTTGTACAGTGCCTGAAATTTTCATCAAAAGAGGAGGAAGCCTCTTATATGAATCACAAGGCCAGTGCAGGACAAGTCTGTGCTGTAATTCATTTAGACAAATGTTGAAGTGAATTGATGGACTCAGGTTTGTTTAGATTAGTGGCCTTTTGAAAAATGAGTTGTCCCATGTGTACAATTTTTCAATCTGTTTACATCTAATTAGCTGCTCAGATTGGCTAAAATTAAGCGGTGTCACTTGTAATGCATTCAGAGGTGAGGATATGATAAAATAAGCTCTTTTATAATCTCTTCAGCAAGTGGCTTGGAGCACTGGCGTAGTGTGAACTGAGGGCGTGTGGAAGGTAGAAGCAAATATAATCAAGCTGCAGTCTCACAAATGTAGAGGATCGTCTATAGCACCTCTCTGGTACTGATGCAGAGAGAGAGAACAAGTTTTCCTGGCATCCTCTCCCAGGACTCCTTTTTGGCAGATGTGCCTGGCTGGCTGGGGCATGGTGTTGGGTCAGCTGCCCTTGTACATTGGCATCTTTACCTGTTCCACTATTGATTCCTGCATGCTACATATTCCTCCCTGGAGACAAGTCATTTGAACAGCTTGAAATCTAAAAACTGATTGCTGCAATGTCAGGTTTCTAATTCTGCAGCTCAGCTGACAGCTCTGGAAAGTCCCTGTCAAAGGCAGAAAATACAACATTCTTCAGCAGACTTTGTTCTGCCACCATACGGCCCCAGTTCTATTTTACTGCTCAAAAGCAGACTTTCACATGTTTCTGACCAAAAATTCTGCTATTAGTATGGAAGCTTCTTGACAATTAAGCTGTGCTTATTGCTGCATCAGTGCTTTTAGACCGTGACCAGCAAGCAGCACCCTCTGCATGGCAGCAGCAATTCACTTCTCATGCTTAGTCATGGATACGTATCTATGGAGATTTTGGCACAGGTTTTCTCAAATATTTTGGAAGTTTTTGTTAGTCTTTTCTTTCTTCCTTGGCTCTCTGAAAGCTTTTGCTAGTAGTGTGCAGAGCAAACTCCTGCCCTTGTATAGCAATCCCCGAGAAACAGAGCATTTGAGTGTTTGCAAAACTGTGAGCTCTACCGTGGTGAGTACTGGGTGCTGTGACCTGGCTCCTGCCTCCATTGTCCTGTGGCATGGCACAGCAGGGCTGTCCCCTCTCAGCCGGACACTCAGCCCCATAGTACAGGACATCACAGGGTATGGAGAAGTTCCCTGTGCCCTGTTTGAGGAGTGTCCTGGTGTCCTCTCTTCCCAGGATCTGGTGTGCCAGGATCAGTGGTGGTGATGCACCTGTGTATCTGTGCTGGCAATGAAAGCTCAGCAAAGTGGCTCAGAACTTCAGGGGCAGGGTCCTGCCATTCCCTCAGGTGGCACAGAAACAGCAGCAGGGGACCTTTAAAAGCTGGCAGTAGGAGTGCCCTGTGAAGCCTTGGCAGGCAGCACTGGAAAGGCAGAGCAGAGGACATGGTGACAGTCCAGCTCATGGACAGGATGGCCTGGCTGAGCTGTCCACGTGCCAGGAATCTACCTAGACAGCAGCAAGGAAAAGCTGACACCTACCCAGGCACCTTTGTCATCACAAGCCCTTCCTGACCCAGCTCCCTTGGATACTGCCCTTAGCTGCTTTTGGACCCCTTACGCTTCCCAAAAGGAGAGAGGGGAGCTGAGGCACTCAGCAAGTTACATGGTCAAACCATGACATCTCAGGGTTCAGGCCTGTGCCCAGCCTGGTTCCATCCTTGCTGTTCAAGTTCTTCCTGGTTTCCTCCTGGGATTTTTCTCCTCCTGCCCCCATGGTGGTGATTGTCCCCTTGCTGTGGTGTTGTCTGGGCCAGGCCAGGTTCCCTTGTGTCAGCAGGGGAAGGTTGCATCTTTCCTGTACTCTGGGATCCTAGAAAAATGTGCTTCATCAAATCTGAGGCTCTCAGTCTCAACATTTCATCAATTTCCTAAAGGTAAAGGTGACAAATGACTAAGTAGTGTCTATAGGCAGCAGCAATGATTTTGGGTTTTTTGTTGAAAATAGAGCATTTTACATGGAGAGGAACTCTTAAACCAATAAAGTAAATCTGTATCTGAACCCATTAGTGTTACTTATGGACTCAGGATACAAAGGTGCAGCATGCACTAGCACTCTGCCATAAGAAACTCTTCTGAATGCCCTTAGCTGCATAACAGCTGCTTTTAGTCTGAATTTTCTTTCTGTTATCAGGAGGATTTTCTTGGATTCCCTTTTTATTCGGAAACAGCACCATGAACCACTTTTGAATTGACAGTAATACATATGAAGTGAAAAGTTTGGGGTTGAAGGCATTCATTCTTACTTGAAAAGAGCAGTTTTAACAGGCATGAGCTGGCACTGGGCAGTCTTCCACAGGATTTTCTGTTTTCTTTGTGCCTGTCCATCTACCTTCTACCTGAGGTTTAGGTACCTCTTTTCCATCTCAACTCCTGTGCTACAACATTTGTTGGTTAAAAGAGAACCTCTTGATTTCCATGGACAGTTATGTTAAGATAAACCTGTTTTACAGAGATCAACTACATTGAGAATAATCTGTGATTAGATACAGTCTCAAGCCAGTTCTAGGGTGGACAAACAAGTACCCTTAATTTGGAAGTAATGCTGAGAAAATCTGTCAGTGATTTATGCATTGGAAAGAATATCTGAAGTAACTTTTGAGAACATTACCGTTATCTGCAAACAATTATAAATGCAGAACACAAGAAGGTTTAAAGTTGATAAACAAATGGGAAGAAACCTCTGCACATAATATCTGAGGAATTCACTGGGCTATTTCACCGTATTTTCCTGTCTTCATCTTTAGGTTTTCCTGCTAGATTGCTTTTCAGCTTCATAGGAAGGAGAGATTTTGCTTTGTCTTAACTAGGGAATTAAACAGCTGCTAGGGGCAGGAAAAATGGTGGCACAGGCAATCAATCTTTCATCATATTATACAAGATGTATCTTTTTTCTTGAAGAGATTACTAGTGCAGTCTATATAATTAGGAATATGCATCCCCATTTGTTTTAGACAATATGTGGCAGCTAGGCATATAATCTGCATTTTCTCCCTTCCCATAAAAGTGTTGTGCCTTCAGGATCCAGGCCATGTCTGTCATCTCTGCGTTTTCTGTGTTTAATAGCATTGTAGAACTAACTGATGAAATGCTATTAATTTGGAGGGATGTAGAAGGAGCATAAGATCCCCAGCAGACTCTGATCTGACTGCAGCGAACTGCATGGGGAGCTGTCAGACTGCACAAGTTGCTAAGGTCGGGTTAAATTAGTGCCCAATTACTTGTACAGTGGTAGTAGGTGCTAGCATGTATGATACAAGTGTCACTGTATAAATCCCTGCAAATTCCAGTCTTAAATTAATGGCACAGAGAATTCATTTAGTCATGTCACTTGTCAAATGGCAGTGTCTCAGAGTGGGGCAGGCAGTGAAAATCTTTTTGGTTTTTAGGACTTAGTATAACTTTTAGTGTTGTTCATAAGAGGTTACACTAGTTCAGCTTGATATCTCAGCTGAGCTTATAAGCAGTTCTGCAACCCTCATTGTCATTACCTCCCAGGAGGGGGAAAAACGATGGTGAAGGTGTCATCATCAGTAGTAAGGAGACAGCAGTAAGCACACTGCCATCCTCGTGTTTGTACATGAAGAGGAGAGGGAGGGGACACTGCCGAGCACCCTGGCCTGGTGACCCTTTGGGACACATGCTGAATGCATCCAAGAGGAGTGGTGAGGGAAGACTGTGAAGCACAGAAGAAATAACCAGTGGCAAGGAAGGGAAAGCTCTGCTGTTACCTCATCCTCCTTGCTGTGTTTGCACTGTTATTGTCTGGAAAGATTTAGTGCCAGAGGGTTTTATAAAAGACAGTAATCCTGCAGGTTGTGGTACAGAACTTCTCTTCCTTTAAGGCAGGCGGTCACAGAAGGCTGCTGGAACGTGGCTCTTGGCAATAGCAGCCACTTATGCCATAAACACCACGGAGACAAATGTCATGTTTACCAGAGGCAGCCACCAGGTGATTTATCTAAACCTCAGTCTGCTGCTGGCCAGATTAACTTGTGGTATATTTTACATTACACTGTCATTAAACAAATACTTTTAGAATAATAATCCTCTCCTAGCTTGAGTTCCCTCAAAGTGCTCAACAAAGATTCCTCTCTGTTTGGAGGAAGAGCAGAATGTGTGCTTTTTAAGAGCTCCTGTTGTAACCACCAACCCACTGTATAGCTTACAGGCATTGTGGAGGATTAGCTAGAGAGTACTCCAGAGGTGCTCTTTACTTGTCATCCTGCAGCTGACAATGTCAACTGAGGGAGAAGAATGTAGGTAAGAAATGCAAATAAGGCAAAGAGAGTGAAAATGTTGCTTTTTCCTTTGGCTTGTCTTTCAAAAACAGAAGGTATAATTTCTGATCCTTTAAACCTACCCATGAATGAAAGCATGTCAGGGTGTGCTCCAAAACATTTCCCTACTAGTGCCTTCTGTGTAGAAACCATTCTGACTATGAAAAGCTGTGCCTCTGCTTTTACACTCAGAATTGTAATTTTTTTAAAAATTGAAGCTTTTAAGCCAACCACAGTATCCTTGTGAGGAAAAGAAGAGAAAGGTCAGTGAAGCCTGTCCTTGATGAGAAGCAATCCCAACTGACATTCAGAAAACTGGGGTGGTAAATTGAGCCACGCTCACATGGGGCAAACACGATCAAGCTTTTCAAACTCATTTCAGCTGCTGATGGACAGTCATTTTCAACTAGATCTAGTCTTCAGCTAGATTTAGTTGAGAAGCTGGTTTTGCTAATGAATTTGTAGGAGTTTACTGGCCCTGGAAGTTTCTGCTGTAATGCACTCAGTATATTATATTAAAAATGTATATCACAACGGAAGCAGTTTTGTAAAACAAGCTTTAATGCAGCATCTGCTTATTTGTGCCTTGGGGATGTGAGACAACAGCAAACTGCTTACTGCTTGAGAAATCAGCACACCACCACAGGCGTTGCTCTGGTGTTAGAAGTCAGGGCAGTGCCTTAATCTGGATGCAGATCAAATTGCTGTGTTGATAATTAGAAGACAATAAGCTTGCATGAAATTGAACCAAGATGTATTGAAATCAGGTAGCAATTTTCCTTAATGCTGGCTGGAAGTAAGCCATGTCAGAAGGTAACCAGAATGCATTATTGTTTGCCATTATAAAAAGGTCCTTTTAAATGGCTCTCTCTCACCAAGGGCTATTTAACCTTTTGTAGGTATGAGCATTACAAGGGAGCCTGATGCATATTTTGTGTGCATTATTCTGCATAAATGCATGCCCACAATTTTTGTGTCTCTGTGTGCATATTCATCAAGAATCAGACTGGGGTCAATGTATTTCCAAATCATGTCACTGGAGATAGCCAGGAGCAGCTGTTTCCAAAGAAGGTGAAAGAAGCTTCATCCTTGAGCTACCCAGTGGGAAACGGCTCACTGAAAACCACCAACAAATGCTTGGCTTGTGCAACAACATGGGAGTGTAAATGTGAACATGCATGGTCTCATATAAAAAATATCTTTGTATGTGAGAACCAGCTGTGAATAAACTTAAATGCTGGGGTCTGGCGATAGTGATCCCCTTTGCTGGAATGAAACGTGTTTCACTGGATGTTCTGTTTTCCTTGGATTCTGAAAGCTGAGCACAAGACCCTTCAGGACATTGAGGACCTTTCCCTGTGCTGGCCCTTATTTTGTTTGCCTCCATCTGCTCCTCTCAGCTTCAACTCCCCTGTAAAAAGATAGGTGTTGTTTTAGGGGAGTGCTGCTACTCTTGAGATCATTTTCTTTCCCAGCATTTCAGCTTGTCCATTTCCTCCCTGTACTTTTTGTACACTGCTTTCTGTGCTAATTGGACATTAATAGTTATATCTCTATTGAGTACTGTTACTAATTGTTAGGTGATTGACTGTGGTGCATTCCCACAGCCTGACATAACTGGCTGCAGTTCGTTGTATTTTTTCATAGCGCTTCTTTCAAAACAGATGAGCTTGTGCTTATGTTGATCAGTAACTAAAAGGAAGATGCTAAGGCAGCATTTGAAAGCTCATAGATACAGTACGGATGTGAGCTTTGGCTTGCTCTCATCAGCAGCCTTATGGTGGGTTTAATTTGGAAATCATTATTTGGACAAAACTGGGGCAGAGCTGCATCTCAGCTGGTCCCGAATAACCTCGCAAACATCAGCCTCTCAGTGCCTGTGCAGCTCAGAGAGCAGATGCGCTGTTTATTTACAGACAGATGTAACTGGAAGCTCGGATCTACGCCTAATTTTGCACTGCCACAGTGAACAGTTCTAAAAAAACTGCGTGGGCACCTTGCCATCGCTCAGGCAGCGGCACAGGAGACACGTTCTGTGGAGCTTGGCCAAGGTAACATCCAAGAAGCTTCCCATTGACTCCTCTCCTGCTCTCAGCTCCAGAGCACCACTTCAGGTGGTGGTAGCAGTACAGAGCAGAGTATTTGGATGAAGTGTCAGTTCTGTTTATGGTGTTAATTCAGCTATCAAAACCACCAGCAGAAGCCTGTGCTGAAACTAGAGGCGTTACTGTGCTGTTCATTTCAGCAGATGAATTGGAAGAGTTTTAATACTCTCTCTGCACTCCATGCCAGAGCAGTCTGGGTGCAGGCAAATAGAGATGACCAGTGGCATTGGCTGGAGATTTATAATTTCCAAGGCTGAGCTGGAAGAGTGAATGTGGTGGTGGTGTAGCTCTGCCTGAAACCTGATAGCTAAATTAAACCATCCAGCCAGCCACAGCAGTGTGTAGGCATTTAATGCTTCCCCTAATCATGTAATAGTGCAGAAGGAAGTACAGGTGATCTGAAACTTTGCTTCCTGAAGTCTGATGCCTCAGGAAGTGCCTTTGCTTCTGAATTGTCTGCCTCTAAGTGTTTATTCAAGCACTTAAGGATCATTCAGTCAGGTGCTTACAAAACACATTCCTGAAAATATGTTAAATGTTTTTCATCTATAATGTCTTGAAAAAAAGCTGATGTAACCTCAGCAGAAACAATGGCTTGTATCATTCCTCAAGGGGGTCAGGATTCAAAGGAGGTCTGAGTTTAGTGCCTTCTGCTTAAAGGCATTTAAATAGGTGATCCTCTTCCTGCTTTGTTCTTTTGAAAGCTCACTTTCTTTAAATCTGAAGGCATTTTGTGGCTATTCCTTAGATCAGAACAGAAGGAGAGAAGAGCTGTGTGAGTGTCAGTGTTTGCATGTGCATCACATAATATATAGGCATATAATAAGCAAGACCAAGTTACTTATATTTAAAAAAAAAATCAAATGGTTGGATCATTTATTTTTAAAGCCATGGAAAGCAGAATTGTCCTTTTTTCCTTTATTTTTTTTAAAGGCTTGCAGCAGGCACAGACTATGGAAACCTGCATTATTAAAATTGACAATCACAATAATGCTCTGAAATCCACAGGAAGAGGCTCTGATGATTGAAAAGCCAAGGAAATAATCAGTAGTCAAGGGCAGACAGGGTTCCTAAAGGGATTCCAGCTTGTAGAGAAGAAATAATACACCAGGAAGTAACAAATGGAATTAATTGGTTCTTCAAGTAGAACAGTTACAGAAGGAAGGAGGATTATACATATGTATTATTATTTAAATAACGTGAATGAATAGAGGACTGCAGACCTGCGGGTAGCACACAAACACTGCTAAGAGACCCTGGGCTGCTGAAATAAGTTTGCATTACAGTTGAGTAAGGAGAGAGGATAATAAGGTGCAGCAGGTCCACTTGAACTTATTTTGGCTGATGATGAATTTGTTAAAATGTTAGATCTTCAGGTTTCAAAACCCCAATTTTGAACACTGAAAAGTTCCATTTGCTTTTCATTTGTTTGTTTTTTCACGGGTCCTTGGTTGCTCTGAAATAAGCAGCTTCAGAGTTAGAATTCTGCAAGCCTGACATTTAAATGGCAGTTTCAGTTGTGTGTAATTTTCTTCTTCAGTCCTTTTGGGAGTATTTTAGTGTCCTATTATGCAGTGACTGTACTACAAACCAAAGTTGTCTGTGTACAGTGGATTGCATGTCCTCTTCCATTTCATCTCTGGCTCCAGGTGGGAGTTCTGTGTGGGAAGCTTATAAGATTTGAGAGATGTTGTTTGTATTTTGGCTGTGTGCTCTTTAAGTATGAAGGTATTGGATAAACATAAAATACTGTTCTAATTGTGAAGTGGAAAATCTTCAGCAAGTCTAAAGTCAGAAACTGGTCATAGCAGCTACACTGTTTCCATTAGAGGAAATCCCTACAGCATCTTTCAAATAGACTTGGTGTGTTTCTCCTCAAAGGCATAAACCAACTTTTTGCTTTTCCCAGCTCTTATAATTACGAGGGATAAAAATGTGTAGGATTTCAACGAGCCTTTCTGCATGAGTGCAGATGTGACTCTTGGTGACTCAACCATTTCCCAGAACTTAAGTCACCCTCTATATAATTATTCCAAAGAATTATCCTTCCAAAATTAGAAGAAAAAAACATGTAATTACAACTGCAATATTAACATACTTAATGTCTGCCTAATGTCTGAGCATCAAGTCAGAGACCGTATTTTCAAGCAGCATATAAACTGTAAGCAAAGTGAATTGGGCCACACAATGTCTTCAACAAAGATGCTAAATATATGAGCTCTGCATCATTTATGCCATGGTTGGCCATGGAACTTGAAGAGAAACTGAGGAAAGTTACATTTCATTCTAATTGCTCTTCCTCTACCCTCTTTCTCCTTTACATATTGATCTGGCTGTTTTGTCAAGCGCAGCAATCTCGGCTCAGCTCGCCGTGGGCTGCCGAGGTCCTGCCCTGCCTTTTGCTGGCCTGGCGGTTTTCCCGGCCCCTTTCAGGACGACACCCAGCAGGAAACAGCTCCTGTGTCCGTAGCTTCGTCCTCTGCTCCCTGTTGCAGTGCAGGGGCTCAGCAGAGGGCTGGGCACAGGCCAGGAGTGCCCCAGAGAAGGGACAGCAGAGGAGCTGGGGAGGTCAAACCTGTGTGTGATGCTACGTGGTTGGAGTAGTCTGCAAGGATCATGGTTCTCAGTCCCACTTCTCTCTTTCTTACAGAAGAATTCTCTTTTTAAGAGGAACAAGTGCCTTTTTTGGAAAATGGGGAGCAGGAGACAGGTCAGAGGTGTCTGTATTAGCAACAGCAGTGGAAGAAGAGATGCTCTTGAAAGCCCTAGAGTTGCATTTTGTTTAATGTGTTAGTCAAACAGAAACACTAGAGCCTTAGGTAAAGTCAGGTTGCATAAAATGAGCATCGTTTATGAGTTTTGATGTTTGTTTTTTTTAATGTAACACCTGGTTGAATTCCCTCTTTTTTTTTCCAGAGGACTTTGTTTCATGCTTTAGCAGCTGATTTGACTCCACCTATTTAAAAAATGAGTTTTGAGATTGCTCAGCCTGATTAAATCTTGCTGGACTTCTGTTCACAAGGAGCTGGAGTGTGGGAAAGGAGGGCAGCACACTGATATAAGTGGTAGAAAATGTAACTTGCAGCACAGTGCTGCATTTATGTGATGTGACATGCTCATGTGAATCAAATGTGCTATTTTTACGGCATGTATTAAATGTGAAATTGTGACTGGTGTTAGAGCAGTGCCAGAACTCCTGCCAATGTGCCATGTAATTTTATTTTAAGAATGAAAAGTCTTGAATGAGAACCCTGTATTTCCAGCAAATTTATTCCATTTGTCTAGGGTCAGCTATGCCCATAGGTCGTTGCCCCCTTTATGTTTGATTTCTTCCTTACATGACATTTGATTTCATCTCAGAATATGAGCAGAGAAAGCCTAGGTGGCTTCTGCAGCTGTAAAATCATGTACAGTGCATAAGAACGTCCCTTTTGTGTGAGGTGTGCTCCACATCTCCAGCCACTGTTGACTGAAGTCGCTGGAGCTGTGTTAGTGTGGCTCAGCAGAGGAAGAGCATAACCCAAGAGGTGAAGTGTTGAAGCACCCTTGGCTGGGAAATAACCCCTCCCAGAAGTGGGGGGTGGAACACCAAAACCATTGTACTGTGTACAGCACAGACATGCCAGGGGTCTGCTATTAGTACAGAGATTATCCCAGAGCATGGTGAGGGGTTTGTGGATCCCTGGCTTGAGACGTTTTGTTTTGCCATAAAAATGTGAGGTTTCAGAGGAACTGGCTCCTTAAAGTCATGTCACGCTGTGCCAAGGCAAATGCTTGTCTGCTTTTAAAGCACAGGCATGGCTTTGATCCCCCTGCATCAGGAGGTGATAAATGCCAGGGACAGACTGGCACTGGAGTAAAGGAGAGCCGTGGTGGGCACCAGACTCCTGAGGATCCCCCCCAGCTGCAGCAAGGGCCTATGAGGTGGTGGAGGAGCAGCAATGAGTCACTGTTTGGCTAATTGGGGGTCTGTCAAGTTCAAGTACAACATAGGATCACTGGGGACAAAAGGAGGAAATACACAGATGAGCTCAGCAAAAATAAAGACTAGAGGGGGTTCTGACATTTACCTCTGAAATGTTTCTCATCTCGCATTATGTTCACCTAAGTTCATATCTCTAAAAATAAAATTTAAAAAAAAATCCCACAAATATAACATGATTTCAGGAAATTATTTTATAGTAATTATAGCTAATCCAATTAAAGGTGATTTGTAATGACTGCAAATTAATTACAGAAATACTGGATTTAATGAGTGGATTACTATTTGTTTTGATAAAAGAGAAAATGCAAATATCAAGCTAGACTATTTCATTCACTTAGATTACACTGAGCTCAATACTGGTAGATTTACAGCACCATTTGTTTCCACAATGAGGGAGAGCATAGTCCCAGCTGAACACATGGAGACAAATATCAAGCCCTTTTCCTTTCAAAGATTGTATCTGTAGGACACGGAAAGACTTTCATGATTCTCCTATAATGGTAATCAGATGTGATGTCCGGGGTCAGATCTTGGTGTGATTGTTAAGTACAGAAATATCTCTTTTTTTAGTCAGTTTTTATCTAATTTTCAGTATAAGCTTGCTGGCTTGTGCATGGGTTGCTGCTTGACGAGATGCTCCCACGTACACACAAGGTACACACCATGTACCTGTTCTCCCATCCAGCAAGAAGCTGAATCATTGCTGGCTTGGCTGATCCTGCAGTGGCCTGATCCTGCAGCTGGGAGGGTATGTGGAGAAATCAAGAAGCGTGTGTTTGTAGTTAGGCCAGGCAGCTGGCAGCCTGGTAAACCCATGGTGCACTCAGGAGAACAGGCCTTGGTGGTGCAATAAAAACCTGTGTGTGGTAAGGGACATGGGAACATTGCATCCTGCAGCTCTGAACTGAGGCAAGGGCAGCTGCAGGGTTAAGATTCTAGGGCTTTGTGTAGAGGTGCTGGCTGGAGGACACAAAACAGATACCACAGCTCTGCTTCTGCATCTTCCTGGTCACGAGTTTTATGATGTTATCCTGCTTCCCATGGGTCTGAAGCACAGGGGAAGTTAAAAGGCTGCCTGTGTGTGTTGAATGTGGAAGAAACACATGTGGATAGGGTTCGAGTCTTGGGAAGTCACCAGGTTTATAAAGCCAAGAGGAGCTCCCGTATCAGATAACACAAGTGTCTTGAGGCTCGTTGGGGGCCTTTCCAAGTTACCAAGCATTGCACAAGTAGAAATGCAGAGGCTTGTTCCAGAGAGGTGCACAGACCTTGTCCAGGTGGTTCCTTAGTGGGCTTGCCACCTTCATCACTTTATAGAACTCTTCCCCTGCCTTTTTCTCATCTCATCAAATCTGTCACTTCATTTTGACTGTCCATTGGCTTCTTGTCTAAGTGCCACTGCCGCACCATCCACTTGCTCCCCTCATCATCAAAGCCTTTGCAGCTCTAAGTCAGTCTTTACGCCTTGATAATGCAGTTGTATTAGCAGTTTTTCTAAGAATCTAACTCTGGTTTTGTTATCGAAGGTGATTGACGAAGTAAATGGAAATGAGCTTCCTTCCCAGCAGCTCTTGCAGCAAATTAGCAATGGAACAAACTCTGGTTCCTAAGGAAGTCAGAAACTACTGAGCAACCTGTAATCAAGGTTCTCCTAATGTTGTGTTTTAAGTAGACCCATTATCATAGCAATGTCTTCCTGAAAGCATTTAGACTTCATTACCCTATTAGAGAAATTAACATATTTTAGCTGATAAGCTTCTGGTGCATTCAAAAACTTGCAATAATGCTGGGTGTTGAAGCTACTCTAAAACATGCTTTCATTAAAGGGGGCTTGTGCCACGCAGGAAATGTATAAATAGAAAAACCATAATTAAAATGCTGCATTATCTTGTTCTAAACTTAGCGTATCTTGAAATTTAAATATACAACACTATCTTTAGAATTTTCCAGCAGAATTTTTCAATTTTATTAGTATAGAGGGAAAGAAACTGGATGTGGTTGGGATTTTGTTGGTTGGTTGTTTTGTTGTGTTTCTTAAGAAAAACCCCAAGAACTGAATTTCAAATATGACTGTAATAACTGTCTTTTTAATTAAAGTTGGAATAAGTCTTTTTAGACCAGTCATTGATTCTAAGAGGTAACTGATCATTGCTGTGGTATTCAGAGGAGAGACTGCACAGGAGCCCATCAAGAAGAAATGACAAGGAGGATCAGCAGGGTCAATGCAAAGCCCAGTGCAAGCGTTGTGTGTAATTGCAAAGTCAACAGAGAAGAGCCGGTTTATGCCAGAATTTGATCTTGAACAAAAATGAAAAATAACAGGGTCCATAAATATGGATGTAAGGAGACCATTTTTGCTTTTTGCAAAAATAGCCAAATTTCAAATCTCTGAATGCTTTCATGGTCAGAAGAATTGTATAAAGCCAGTTCCTGTGGTCTGGGTTCACAGCAGCTCTCTCCTCCAAAGGTCCTTAATCCAGCATGATTTCTAGCACAGCCTCTCCATCAGTGGGAGCTCCGGCTGGGGCATCTCATCTGAATGAAGCTACTTATTCTCATGAGGCTTGTAGGGAATTAGTATTCTTTTAAAATCTGATCCAAAAGTTGTGGGAGTCATGCAGAGACTAGCAGAAAGAGAAAATCAAAAAGTTATTGTGCTTCTCTAGCAGTGATAGAAGTGGCATGTGATCTCTGGAGGGCAGATTTAACTATAGACGAGCTAAAGCATTTTTGTATTTGTGGTGCAGGACTGCCCCACTCTGTTCCAAATCAGATTCAATGCCTGGCTGTATGGAGTTGTGAAAGCTCAAGCTGCAGCCCGTATGTAGAGCACTGCATGGGCCCTGAGGTAACAGGGAAAGCATCCAAGGAGAGGGGATCAATACAAACACTTGATTAGCAAAAGGGTGATGCAGAGCGTAAGGCTGGATCAGTGGACAACTTCTGATTGTAATTACTGTCACCTCTTCCAGGTCATTTCATGGTCCTCCAGGTCAGGGAGAGATCTTACAGGTTTTGTCTTTTGAAATAGTCTGTGTTTTAAATTAAAATAAACAAACGGATAAAAAAATAAAAAGCCCACCCTCATTCCTCATTCATTCACAGAAGTCTTAGACTCATTATTCTTTGCATTTCCATAAGTTAGACATTTTTCACCTTTTTAAGAGGGACTGCAAGCACATCCAAATGCGGCACTGAGAACTCTCATATGAGCAGGTGAAGGTGGTTTGAGTGCTTATACTTCTTAATGGGCCTTGGATAATTGGCTGCCTTATTAGTCAATAAGTGACCTTCTGTATGTTTCTAGAAAATTATATCTTGATTGATTGTAGGCGCGTTGTGTGTTTTTGTTTGTTTGTTTCTGCTGATAGGGAACACCCCAGAAGCGTGGTCAGAGGCAATCTAGATGTTGTTCCCTGGGCACAGCTTTGTGATATATTGGCTGAGCTCCACACAAAAGTAGCAAGTTCCCATTCATCAGAGTGAGCTTCAAAAGCATGACAGGGAGAGAGGGTTGTCTCTGTACTAATGATCTAATACACACTGTTTGTATCAAAACTGTCATAGCAAGGACACTGGTGGGAGTAAGAATGCAGTCAACTCAAAGCTGTGCTTCTGGCATTATCTGGCACATTTGCAAAATACATCCTCAAAAATGTAATTATGCAGAATTCACAGAGGTCTTGTGAAAAATGTGTCAAGTTGGATGTTTATTCCGATGGCAAACCAACTCTGACATTGCTCTCTGTGATGAAATGTGATCATGTGTGGGTGTGTAATGATGTGCATTCATACTCACATAGGTATCTGCATATTATATGCAGGCAGAACTTGTGTGGCATCGCCTGGGTGCATATTTATGTATTTGCTCTCTCACACATGCAAAGAGGTGATTAGATGCCAAGAATGGTAGATTTTCGCAATAATTTTGAAAGGCCAACGTGTAATTCTCTGATGTGGTGTCTTACATAAAAGTTTCCATGTGGCTTAGGCTTAAATCTGTCTTCCTCCTGTGCTCTGAAAGTAAGTTCTGTGTTTCAAGTGGGGTTTTGAGGTCATGGGAGCCGCCTCACAAATGTGTGGCTGCTGGGTTACCTGTGGTGGGCAGGTCAGTGGGCAGCAGGGGCTCCTCTCCTGCCCACGCAGGGAGCAGCCTGGGAACGTCCCAGATGCAGCCAAGACACAGGCACAGCTAGCACAGGGACCAGGGAGTGCTTCCAAATGCTGCCTTTGGCCTCCCTCTGCCTGACTTTTAGCGCAGCATTTGACTTTCATGGCCTCTGCTAAATTTATAGAGGTGGTTATGCCAGGAAGCTCTGCTCTGGAAACGCTTATGGGCTCTGCAGAGAAGACAAGCAAGCGGGCAAGGAAAAAGTAGCAGCTCTCCTTCCATTTTACTGCTAAAGAACTGAGATGCAAGAGATTAATGGATGTGCCCAAGGTCATATTGGAAATCTGCAGCAGAGCCAGGCGCTGAATCCAGATACTCTGCATCCTAGCTCAGTGCCGTAGCCATATTTTTTTTCTGATAGTATTTAAAAGAAATACTGTTCCTGGAGAGTGGAACAAATCAGAAAAATAAGCTGGTGGTGTGCGAATGAGAAAAGGTCATTTGTCCTGTTTCATCACTTTGTTGTCCAAAGATCTAATTACTTCGGGAATTACCTCAATGGCTTTCAATCAGTGCCTGTCTGTCTTAGGTCATTCCACACACCTCACCTTGTCAGTTTAAGGTGCTTTGTAAAGATTTTTTCCCCCCCTCTTAATTAAAAAATAATGCTTCTGGCCAGCTCTTCTGCACGTGTTTTTCAAACCTATGCATGAGGCTGAATACCAGTAGAACCAAGCACTTGTGCTCCTGACATCTGCTGATTGCCGTGTAAGAAGCGAAGCGCTTTTACCTGTAATATATCAGAGCTTTCCACAGATTGGAGATGACTTATAAATTACACTGTGGAACTTCTTCACCTGCAATTGAAAAGTAATCGCCGAAAGTGCTGGGAGGTGTGGGCCATTCCACAACACAGAATTTCTACACTGTGCAGTCCTCATAGCATATTTTAAAATCAGGAATGACTCTAAATCAGCTTGTTTTAAAATAATGTGTTTCAGTTCTGTTATTGCCTTTCAATTTCAGGATCTTTAATGGTGCACTTATATTTTCAAGGGTTTTTTTCTCTACAGTCATAGAATTGGGCAAGACATCTCCTCAAACATTCCCCCACCCACTCCATGGAATCAGTTCTGCCTTTCTTGGTTCCAGCATCCAAGGCCTGAACAAACCCAGCAGGTATCATACATATCACAGCAGAACCATGACAATAAGTGGTTCTCTGCAGATAGCAGGTTATGCCAGCACTGACCTGGAAGAAATAGAAAATCAAAAAGAATGTGCTCATTCTCAGTGAACAGCACTTTCAGATGTTTGGGATCAGTCCCTGAGAGGTCCTCTCCCACTCAACTTTGTAACTCTTCCAATGCTTCTTTATGCTGACCCAGATTCTGGATGACTGATTTTGGGGAGGACTGTAGGTATATCCCTGAGTTCTCAGGAAAAGCTTTCCCTGGCCTGGCTTCTGACTCATGCTGATCTTTGCATGGAGAGGATGGTTGTCTATTCTAACACCAAAGAAGCTGATCTTTCATGGGAAGACTTGAGTGTTAGATTGCACAGCCTTTCACTCTTCTTTCCATTCTAGCTCACAAATCTCAAACCACATTTTGCCGGCTGCTAATTTCAAGTGAGAGCTCCAGAGGTCCTTCAGCAGCAGGCACAGCTCCTGGCACATGTCCAGCCAAGGCTGGCTCACCTTCATGGCATGGGGAATTAAAATACTGGGGCCCAGGAGCTCTGGTCAGGGACACAGTCTGCGTTTTGCAAGACAGGCAAGTACTGAGAAGAACAAGTCTTTGCCCCTAGTAGTTTGCAATCTAAGTAGGCCAAATCTCAGTTAATGGCTTGAAAATAATTTTTACAAAGCTATAATTAGGTTAGATTGTACCTTACCCTCTTTTCTTTCCCCCTTCTATGAATGGAGTCAGTGACCTAAAAGCTTTGTGCCTGACTCCATCCCTTTGTTTCTATAATTAACACTGTTTACTTAGTATTTTCCTCACTGCTGAGAGGGACAAAAGCTTTTTTTGTTCCCCTTAGATGCAATTTGTATGATACTGTATTTATTTAGAATTAATGACAAGAACCATGTCCATTCTGGGCCCTCATGCAATTAATCAATCTCCCTCAAATTCTGCATGCATTAATGAGCTCACTTAGGTGGCAGAGAAAACACAAGAGTGAAGTTGCCTCATTTCACAGCTCTCCCAAAGATGTACTCTGATTTTCTCTTCCTCCCCTCTCTGCCTTCTCTTGCTCCTTGTCTGTGCAGTCTGCTGAACCTGATCAGTGTAGTACAAGCTGATCTTTACCTGAGAGCATAGTTGCAAATTCAACCTAGAGTGGCTTAAAGTGGCTTCTGAAAGGAAAGTAAAGAACAAGACACTTTTTCAGCTACACCTTACAGCATTTGTTCATGTTGAGGAATAAATTTTTCAATGGAAAAGGTTTGGCTGTTTTCTCTGACTTTTTTAGTGTTAGGACATTTGCTTTCATCAAAGATCTTGAAAACAATGGACAAGCCAGTTCAGTTGTAGTTCAAGCCAAGTAGAAGAGCAGCAGGTGAAGTCCAGCATTTTTGTAACAGCTTCTGTGGCTGTGAGAGGCCACAGCTTTTACTGCCCTTATTGTAGAGACAAGCACCACGGGCTGGGTTTTACAAGACAGCACCCAGTTCACCTGAGCAAAACAAATCGAAAAAAGGTCACCCAGAGAAATGGAGCTCCACTCTTTGCAGAGCTCTGCAGAGTGCCAAACACCAGTTACCACCCCAATGGGAGTGACCGTGAAATACTCACACTGTTAGGGATGAAAGGTGTAAATCAGGGATTTTGGTGGTGCTCTGCTGAAGTTCTCTTATTTGCTGGCAATTGTGGAACAGATTTACATCAAGTCCTAAACTGGCAAGCCCCAAATTGAATAAAGCTGTGTTACTCTGCAATTCCTTTTTCATGTCAGCATCTAATTCAAGTTACTCTTGACCAAAGGTCCTTTCACAGTCACCTGGCAGCTTCTACTGAATCACATTAATCATCCTCATAAAGATGTGCAGAGGTGAAAGAGCTTTTACCAGTTTCAGACTGAAAGTGTCTTTTGAAAGAATAAATGCAATAATTTTGTGGCATTTAAAATACCACTGTGCCACGCTTCAGTCTGCACATCCTTGGGTGAGTTTAAAATTGCCCTTGCATTAAGCACAGTGAAAGGGTCTCTCCAATGTGCCTGTAACACTCTGCTGCAGTTCACACAAAGGACTGTATTCTTTTCCACCACAGGATAAGAGTAGCAATATCAGTTTTGAAAGTTTTGGACTGATCCGTCAGCTTAGTCCTTTATTCAACATGACCTTTATCATCCCATATCTTATTAGAGCCAGAGATTAGTGATTTGTCTTTTGAAAGATCAAACTCATCATTTCTAGATGCTGTATATTTATGTCATCCTCTTCCTTGGCACTTCAGTACATGGTGTGAAGCATTGAGTTTTAGCTCTAGCAGTTCTAAGAGGGGAAGAACAAAACACCAGTGAAATGTCAGCATTATTATGCTTAAAGAAGAATATTACAGTGTTTGCAGTCAGTGTATGTCTTCTTGTGATGAAGCTAAGTTGCTCTCTGAGAAGAGTACAGTTATTTTCATTTTACAAATACTCAACTGAGATATAAATAAGCATAATAGTTTTACTGAGATAGTAGAAGGAGCTTTGAGAGAGCCAGTTCATCTCTCATAAATCTGATCAAATCAGCTAATGGAGTAAGATTTATGCAAGAACAGAGAAAACAGAAATCACTGGGTGTGTGTAAGAAAACATCCATAAACCACCCTGACTGGTGCTTTCAGAAGTGTCATTCTTTGCACCTGGAATTTGGTTTCTAAGTATTTCCTACGGTGAAGTAGAAAGCATTGGTGTTTATTAATACCCTTCCTTGGTCAAAACTGAATGCTCAGCACAGTAATTCTCATAGTATAGGAGGGTAATATTTCAGTCAAGTGATAAACCTAAAGACTAATAGGAAAAAAAATTTTTTTTTTCCTTTTTGAAATTATTTTTTTTTTAACAAGAACCAAACCTTGTAGTATCTGTTGAACAAAATGCATGAAAGTTTATTAACCAAAATAAATAGAGGAAAATCAAAATATTTAATCTTACAACTACAATGGGAGGAATGAAACAGCTTGGCAAATTGCATTTGCAGCACAGTGAAATGTGTACTGTGTCTGCATAAGTAGTTAATCAGCATTTTTATAGCACTACTATGTGAAGCCTCATACTGGACATATGTAAATATTACAAAGTACAGATATGTTTGAACATAAGAATGTAAATACACCAAACCATAGACCAAAATCAGGCATTCACCTCCTAATAATTATTTGTAAACATCCTGTTAACCTTAGAACTCTGTATTTGATGTTTCAATACTCTGTTCAGGGATGATACATTGCGTGTAAGGCCGCATTCAAACAGTCATTAGTTTGGAAGTTTCCGTTGTTAGCAGGATACTGGGAAGATGAATGATGAATTGTGGTTTCCTAATTCCATCTTTTCTTTGCTCCCCATAGGCTTCGTGCTGTCTCCTCTTGATTTATGCCAGAATCAGAACTTGCTTTCAGTCTGACTGGTCTAGTCCGAGTACAGGCTTCCTCCTGGGTCTGCATCAGGGAAATCGAGCCCGTGGGGAGCTGCCACACGTCTTGTCCCTGGGGCCTGAGAAAACCTCCATCTCCACACTGCTGGTTTTCTCGTCCATGGCTCACAGACTGGCTGTCTCTAGAGGGCCACTCTGGAGATCGTTAAAAGCATTGGGAATGCTGATATTGGCTTAATGGCTCCAGGTGTAGCTACATGTTGTCAAGAGAGCTGTAAATAAATGCTTTGGGAAGATGGCTCCTTTCCCAACTGTGCATAGCAAGGGGTGGCACTTGCTGCCAAGTTTTGTGTTTTCCTCATGGGCTCTGTGGTCTTTTGAATTTATACACAAGCTTAGGATCCTCTACATGTGATTTATTGAAGATCTGAGATTTCTTTGATTGCTTTTAAGGAGTTTCCCTTGCCCCTCTGTGGTGGAAAGCAAGCTGTCAATGCAGTCCAGAAACCAAAGGGGGAAAAGGTGTGCTTCAGATTTATTATTTTTGATGAAAGGCATTTTTTAAGCTGGCTTCATGGTTCCTGGGTCCTCTCTCATCAGTTTGAATGCTTGTCCTTGTTTGCTGAACCCTTGCTCTGCAGCCATGCTGCTTTGCTTTCTCACTCCTCTTAACAGTGCTGGGTATTAAGGTGTTTTATCCTGTTCACCCAGTTTACAGTCATCCCAGGTAACTACAAAGAGTGAAGACACAAAAGAGGCCTAAAGAAAGCCTGTGATTAAAATGGAGAGGAGTATGGAAAGGCAGGTCCAGGATTCAGTCCAAATATCCAGCTCAACAGAAATCTTTTAATTGCCCATCAGACCCTGAACACAGATGTGCTGTTCCCGTTCTTTGAGTCTGAACCTTGATAAAGCACTTTGACATGAATGGATCTCTGGGAATAAACAGCAGGTTGCCAGTACAAGGCAGTTGTTCCAGCACTGCCCGAGCAGTGGATGAGCTGCTTATTGCTCAGGGCCTCTGCCAGCACTTTGACAAGAGAGTACAAGGGAGATGAAGAGCCAAAGGAGGGTGGAACCTGAAGAGGAACTTGCTCCAATTAGCGGAAGGCATCTCATCAGACTGAGCTGGGCACGGAGCACACTTGGGGTTAGCTCCAGTCTCGCCTTTCCCCTTGAACAGTTACATAAGTGTTTGGAAAAATAACTTTACTTGGCAGAACACGGTGTATGGAAAATGAACTCGTTTCTCATGATGATTTAGATGCCACAGAGATTATGAAGTTAAGGCTCTTGTTTTAAAGGGTTGCAGGCTTTTAACAGAGATCACAAGGAACATCATGCTTTGGGATTTAACATTTATTCATTCAGTTCATCAAGTACTGATATGCACACAGTACTTTGTTGCAGGCATCACAGTGCTGATAGTAGCCTGAGGTTATGAACAAGGGATCTCTAGACAGTACAGAAAAGGTTGGCCTTGCATAGTTCTAACCCAGTTGTCATATAATTTTTCCTTAGATCTGACTTGCACGTTTTGTACTTTGAACAAATACAAGCAGTGCTTTAGCTCACCTCCCCTGCTTTCTGTTGATAAAGGGCTTTACCGATTGATTCTCGAAGGAGCAGTGAAATGGGTGATTTTTCTTTCCAGTGAGTTTCAGCCATACCAGGACAGTGATAGAATCACTGGAGCCTGTCTGCTCTGAACACCAAAGAAATCAAAATGAACATGCTACTAAACTTTTGCAGAAGCCTTTGAGTTAAAATTATTAAGCACTTTCCATTTCTTTTGAAAACATTAACACAGCCTGGATCTCATCCTGCAGCGATCATACAGTAATCAGAGCAGGGTTTCACTGAGTTCATGTCAGAATTTCACTGGCCCCATTTGGGAGGAGGGAAGGGGACATGATAAATACAGTGTAATGTTATCAAAAACAGTATCTATTGATTTCAGTAAGGAATGATATTTTCATGTGCATTTCCTTCTCTCTTGTGCTTTATTTTGCCCTCATTTTGAAAGATGTTATTGCAGGTTTTAAAACCTTACAAAAATGCTGTCATTTTTTCCAGAGAGGTGAAAAGTTTAATGTATAAATTCAAACAGAATAGTTGGATCTCGTGTTAATTCCTGCGTGGGGATCTTCCATCAGGAAAGAAGTTGTCCAAGTTCACAGTCCAGGTCTCCTCCGATGAGAGGCAGCTGAGTAGCTGCATACAGAAGTGGCAGAGACCAAAAGACTCATTATTTTTTGTTCCTGACACATGTCCTCTCTCTCCAAACCAACAGTATCCTATGATAGCCATTCTTCTCAGCCTCTGTCTTAGGTCAAACAGGCCACAGTCTTGTGTAGCTTTTCTGTTTCCCCTTATCCACAAACATTAGATTGAGAAATCAGAATTCCTTGAGCATGGGGACCTAGAGCTGAGCACAGCACTCCAGTAACAGGAATGACACTTCTTTGTTTCTCCTGATGGTGAAAACATGTCATCTCAGAAGTTCTAAGATTTTGTTGCCTTTCTCACCGTGGCATCAGATCTCATGGTCTGTCCATCACTGCCTCATTACCTCTGTGGTGTTGCTATATCTGCAGTGCTTCTCATGACTAAAGGAGTTCTGGTCATTGCTGCTGCCATCTCAACTTGCCTCTAAAGCCTGGATGCTCGGGCATCACTGGAAGTTACTTGATCCTGGAAGCGACTTTCCTGTTGACTTCCTGGAGAGGTTTTTATGCTCAGACAGTGTGTAGCAAGTTTATTAGTGCCCACCTACCACTTCAGCTCGTGGTAAGTTGTCCTTCTGCATCAGTCCTCTCCACGGAGGCAAGGAATGCGGGTCAGGCATGGGGTCACACGTGGGGGGGGG
>VZTJ01002870.1:1938403-2031059 GCA_013397795.1 Orthonyx spaldingii | reverse complement strand
GTCGGGTCTTAGTTTTGTCACAGACTCTTCCTGATGGATAACATGAACAGCATCTGTGCTTTGATGTGTGCTGTGACTGTTGTTCATAGGTGCTTTTTCAGCATTTTGCTGACTTGGTGTAGAAGGATGGAGATGATGTTGGTTTTTCTAGTCAAAAAACTGATGATAGTTGATGAGCTGGATGGCATCAGGCTTGTTCTTCATTAATGCTCTCTAACTGCACAGCCAGGACCCTCTGTACACAATGTGTTTTCATTTGCAGTAAACTGGGGGTTTTTTTCTCAGAACTCAGCTCTCTCTATTCTCACAGTAACTGTTATCCTAGAAATCTTCATGAAAGGTTGTTGCAGTTGTAAGACAATTTGATGAAACAGCACTCTTAATGCAATTATTTATAACAATGAACACAGAAATGAAGAAAATACATGTCGAAAAAGCTTATTAGAAAACTGGTAAAAGCAATATTGCTCACACTGTTGATTAACAGCATTCAGTTGCTTTGCATTGCTCATTACAATGAAATCAGTGGCCTTGTTCACTAGTGCCTTTTTTTTCCTATTTGTGTAAATACAATCCATGGTAATGAATATGATGTTTGAGCACATCCAAACTGTTTGTCTTGGGGACTACAAGTAACAGTTTATTTATAACTTCATCAGAATCAGATCAACATCCAGGCCAAGCTTTATTTCTCTCTCTTTATTAAGAGCATGGAATAACTTCCCTACAGTTATCTATATGTCGCTAGAGCAGAAATCAGGTAGTGCAGGGAAGCTCACAGCACTGGATTATTTGCCATGTCACAGATGTTTTCAGTAGCTGCAAGCTAACCCTTTAGAAATCAGTCAATGCTTTTACTAAATGGTAACATCTAATTTTTGAGTGCTTTTACAAAATCCACACAGTTGATGAAAGCAGATTAAAGGAGCATGAAATTAGTGGGGCTTGCATCTCTTTATGGTTTGTGAGCTGAACTATTATTGGTCTCCAGACCTGATTCAGAATCTCAATAAATGAAGGCCAAAGTTTCTTATATTTAGATTTTCTAAATAGAAGAGCTTTTAAATTACCTTCTTCACACCAGATGAACACCAAATCTCTTGTACATTTGTGTATGAAATTACCCTCTGTTCTTCTCTTTAAGCTGTAACAAAAAAAGAGCAAAATGTTGAATGAACGAACACTCTGGCATGAATTTAAGGGCCGATGGTGATTACTAGGGCCTAGGGAGAAGTGGTCCCTGGGGCCACATTATTGCCTTGATGTCTAATGATGGGCTGGCGCTGACTGCATTTGGAAATCAAATAATGCATCAGACTGTTAAACCCCCATTAAAATGGTGGTGTCTAATACGTCTGTGGATCAGAGCTTGCATTATTATACAAACCCCAGCCCAGGGTTAAAGAAGAAATGCTCTGTAGGAGCACCTGGAAAAGATCTGGGCTTGTCTACTGGTCCAGATGACTTCATTATATGACAATTTTATTATTTACTATGATAATATCCACACTGTGTTAAAATCCTTCTGGCTGAAAAAGAACTCAGAGAGTTCAAGTTCTTCAGTCAGAAAGGTGAATAAGTAGAGACATTGCAAAAAGACTGCAGGATGCAAGCAAAGCTTTAAAAATTGTTTGTGGTCACACCTTAGCGTAGTAACTTCCCTCTTCCTTTTATGCTGATTTTGTTTCCCTTTTTGAGTATGATTCATGTCAGAAAATGGTGTTCAGGAAGGTATCATGAAGGTTTATTGACTTAATAGGTCTTCTCTGAAAGCAAGAAAGCAACGTATGTGTGGGTTTGTAATGTTTGTAAAAGCCGGAGAGATGGGATGGACACCAGGAAGGTGCTAGGGATTCAAACACATGGTGGGGGAAGCAAGCGAAAAGTGTCGTGCTACTGGAGGAGATGTAATGTTAAAGCAATGCTGCACTCCTGAAAAGAGGAAGGCTGGTCAAAACACTGTTTTTGAGAATGTTTTTACTGGCAGAGAGTCTTGTGTGTGTTTGCAAGGTGGGAGAGGCTGTAAGACAGCATGGAAAGGAATCCAATCCCAAATAAGGCAGACAACTTCTAGGAGCAAGAAATGGCAGGTAGAGGAAGATCCCCACTTGCAATACAGGAAGAGCTCAGTGGGCTTGGGCAGGTGGTTTCTTCCTTCTGGGGAAGCGAGACATCCCTGGGATTTATTAAATTCTCCGTAATCTTAGTTTTTCCTAGAGCTGACATCTGAAGAACTGTTTAACAAACTGACAGCTCCTTTTCTGCATGCTCTTCACATGTAGGGAAGCTCAGCTGACATTTTGGCATGTTAACCTCACTTTATACACATGAATGTAAGGTACACACACTTCAGGCTCTTCGAGTGACTGCTCAGGATGTGAGGGGATAGGCCACATCAACTCCAGCCACATGTCTGAAAAAAGGTGCAGTGACAAAAATGTTTTGTTTGCTATGAGATTTAAAACTCATGCTGCCAAAACCACTTCAGTATTTAGAACATCTGCTTTCATGCCAAAATTTTTTAAAAAAGGAAAAGAAAGGAAAAAAAGAAAAATATGTTTCTGATACAATCAGAAGCAGAACAATGTGTGATTCCTAGAAAGCTCCACAAAGCAAGGTTTCCACAAACATGAGAGTCTATAGCTTAGGGGAAAAAAAGGGAAAAAGGAAAAATATTTTCCAGAGATAAAGTTACACTTACACTTTGACTTTTGGTATTGTTTTCATTTTAAAAAAAATATTCCAGTGGCTTGGTCACAAACAACTGGTTTTATATTTGATGTACTTAACGAACGTGGGTTCTCAGCCATCCCCAGATAGTTTTAGGTTTTAAATACAAAGACTTTTATTCTTCTGCCTTGCTCTACTTCACAGCTTTGTAATTATTTTCTTTTTAAGGTAGTAAATACTGCTTCATCTTCACAGCCTGTAGAGATGCCCTGCTGGCATTGCCACACTAGGATAATATGTAGCATAGAATTGGATCCCTCGTATCTCTAATATAAGAAAAATTCCCAGTGAATTGCAGCTTATGCCTATTCACCTGCTCTTAGAATAGAATAAATGTGTTGTAACAGCTGGGGATGGCAGGGTCTGCTGCCCCTGAGAAGAGCCCCTGTAACAGTCAGGTATTTGCTGTGAGCCTGCAGCACTGTTACCAAAATAAGAATATAAGCTTTTCTTGCATAGAAAAAAAAAACCCAAAACAACCAAAGAAAAGCTGGAAGTTTTTGTTGAAAGCAGAAACTTTTCTGCTGAATGCCACATTTGGGTTAAGAAGGGCATTTTTTATTTGAGAAACGTTGAATTTTCAGTGAAATTTCATTTCTTATGGTTTCATTTTTCATCCATCCATCCATCTATTCACCAAGCACATTAGCTGTGTCTGTGCTGCCTTTGGTTGCTGTGTTCAGGTCTGGGTTTGAGCATAGAGAGCCGAATGTCTGCAGACAGCTGTCAGTGCTGCTTTTAATGGGCAAAGCCTGAGTGTGATCTGTTCCCTCTCCCAGGCCTTGCGGAGAGCTGGAGGGTGAACCAGCAAAGCAGACAAGCAATCTGAACAGCAGAGAGTTTCACCTGAAGCCTTTTGTGTGCTCCTTTTTTATGTGCTGGGTTATTACTGAGTTATTGCACTCATACCAAGGTACATAAACGTTGTGGGGTTTGATTTTTTCCCTTCTCCAAATGCACGGCTGTAAAACTCTCCTTGCTGAGAGAAAAGGCAGTGCTAACAACTACATTTTCTTCCATGTCTTTTTGTTTCTGTTTGGTGTCTCTAGCTGAAAAATATTTCAGTCATCAAAGGTTTGATCCCAGCTAAGAGAATATGCACATCCCTCTGTTTTCAGCGGGAGCTTACATTCATAAACCAGTTTTGATTAATATTAACGCCAGGTTTTAGATTCTCAGTTCAGATGACAGAAGAGACCTTTGAATATAGCTTGGCTGCATTGCCTGCATACTTAAACATCTTCACATATTTCAAGAGCAAAATCAGCCCTGTGCCTACAGTGGTACTTTTGAGGTGAGGGACTCGGAGAAGGGCCAAGCAGTGACCTCTGAAGAGATCTCACAAAAGAGGCAGGGCACCACGATATCATGCAGTATCACAGGGAAAGAAATCAGAATGAATCCTTTTAATCAAATAAAGATCAGAGTATTAGGACCAGAAGATAGCTTTTTCATCTACAGGAAATGAAATCCCAGATGAAAAATTCTCGCCAGATACTCAAAAATGTATGCTCACTTCCAGCTAGGATAAGAGCAAAGATCATATTTGCCATTTCACCTGTAAACAATTAAAGAAGTGAGAACTCAAAGAACTGTCTATCAGCAATCTTTAAGTGTGTCAGAACCTGAAATTTCTGGCAAACTTCATGTGAATCTCAGTCCCATTAAATTCTCACTAGGCCTGCAAGTTAATTGTTGGCACCAAGAAAAAGTAACTGTTGGCAAATGATGGTACAATGTGCTAAGTGTTAAAAATAACAGTGAAGCTATTGTGTGGTTTGCTTAGAATGTAATGAATTAACACAAGATAGATCCTCTAGGATAGGTGCTCAGTTCACTGATGGCAGTAGAGATCTTCATGGCTGGCAGGGTTGCTCTCTGAGAAATTGTCCCGACTTCTCTGAGCTGGATTTGTTTTGCCTTTGTTTGATTTAGAATACTATTATTTTTGAGACCAGGCAATCACAGGCTATTATGATTTCTTTATCTAATATCCTGCACAAGAAAAGCGTAGCCCAAAACTTTCTAGAAGGTCAGTCACAATATCTCGTTTACCTAATCAGATCAACACTCAACAAAGGGGCATGACCAATGAGCTGGGCAACCACTGTTCTGCAGCTGGTAAGCTATTGTAGTCTGCTACGTGGGGGTCAAAGCACAGAGAAATCAACCTAGAAACCTCTGTTGATTTTGGTAGGTCATACCCTAGGGCATGCTGACACATGCAGTTTTTATATTTGGTAGAAGAGAATGTTGTATATGTTCACCAGCACGTGATAGCTGATGGTCTGCATGAGCAATATTCAAGACATGAATGCAAGATTATAAAGTCATTTGGGATTTCTAATCTTTCCATTTCATTTGTTATCACAATTAAATTCTGCAATTTATTTTTAATGATTTGTCTAGCAAGCAATTGAAAACATAGGTCACCTCTTGACTGAGTGAATGGTCTAAAAGTTCATTTAAACAAAATGGATTGACCAAGATAAATCGAAAGGTGTGTGGCAAACTAAAATTTGTAGATAATTTATTTGCCACCTTTTTCAGCTGAAGATTTGTACACCAACATTAATATCTGAAGACAGGAAAATTGGTGCAAACAACATAAAGTTTCTGTTGTGATAATGCCCATACTTAAGTTGGCTTGCCATGCATGATTTTCTAATAGTCCTGTTTGACATATGCATGTAGCTCCTTTTGTGATAGGTGCCAAGTTTATGGTGTTTATAACTTTGAAGTCAGTCTTGAAGGTGTATCAAACTTCCTAGACTCACTATCAGTGATGTGATTATATGTGTGATCTTTCCTGTGATTCTAGAGAACTGGACCTAGTGGTTCACTGGGTCCCTTCCAAACCCATTTTTCTAAGAGAAGCAAATTTCTGAGATGGTAGGAATGGTAATTTGGGGTTTTCTCACTGGGTCTGGTATCGGGCCATTGCTATTAAATGATTGTAAAGGCCGCTGTAAGGGGAGAGGTGCTGACTTTCAGACACAACATCATTAACTTGTGGTCATTAGAAAAATCCCATGATACTTTTAGAAAAAGTAGAGTAGTTAACCTTGGTGGCTTGGCCAGACTCCAGCTTTTGTAATTGCATCCTGCCTAACTAAAATTGCATTGCACTCATTCAATTGGATGGCATATTCTTCACCTTTTACCCCAAGCTGCTGAGTAGTTCCCTTCAATATTTTCTATATTTCAACCCAGAAATATCTTAATTCACTGTTATTTTTTTTGAATGATAGTTCTTAAAGTGCTTTGAAATCCTTCTGGTTGAAAGTTGCTGTCAGCTGTAAATGTAAATTTTCTTTGTTGCCAGCTGTAAAATCATACAGGATTTGACATCAAAAGATGTATGCCTTGCACCGCTATGATTGGACTTGAAGAGCTCCTGAAAGCCCGGGCAGAGCGTGCATTAAACACAGCTCTTTGCTGCAAGGATGCCGGGCAGGGAGCGCGTATCTTCCAAAGCCAAGTAACATAATCTACCTATGGATCAATAGCGTGCCCTTCAGGGACACTGATACTCCAAGGCACTCGGGGAATTAGCTACGTGGTGTGCAAATGCTGTGCTGGTAATGATGGTCTGAGCTTTAAGAGAGCATGGCCGTGCTCGAAACACTGCAAGAGGTTAAAATCTGTCACCCTGATACTGTACAGGCTTGTCTGAAATGTGACTTTTGTAGGCAGCCAAGGGAAGTTTTTGCTTGTTTGCACTGAAACCTGTCAGGGGAGTTTGGAGTGGACTGTGGTCTAAATATAGTGGTGATTGTTTTCTAAGCAAATCTTACTTTTTTTTTTTGACAAAAGTCTTCCATCCATGCATCAAAGCAATCGCACTTCAAGGGACTTTATCTCTGTAGATAAGGCTATGTGATACAGGAATTAGGAAAGGAATAAAGCTGGAATTAGTGCTAAATCCACAGTAATATTCTGCTGTGAGATACTTCGACCCGCAGTTCTTTTCAAGTTGCACTGTGTGCACTGCCAGCCCGCTGTATGTGCTTGTAATGAAACATTAAAGGAAGTTTCAGGCACCTGAAGGTGAAAATCACCTGTTTATTGTTCTCTTGGTAGTGTCTACTGTGAGAGTCAAAACCTGCCCATGTCCCCAGAAAGCAAGCAGAGAATTCAAGGGTGAACATGAAAGAGGAAAGAAAAAATCTGCCTAGGGAGAGGGGTAATAAAGACAAAGCTCTGTGCTTTGCCCAAGTGTAAATTCAGGATTATTTTCCCTTCAGATAATTCTATGTACTTCTCCTTGATTTTTTTTCTTGTGGGATGCAGGCAGACTGCACCAGCACAGGCAGTTCTGCTCTTGGGATGGCTTTTGCTGGCATCTGTGGCTTGATCCAATGCTGACCAAAGGCAGTACAGTGCTCCCTGTGGACTTCGGCGAGTTTGAGAGTAGAAAGCTCAGGTGCTCCAACAGTGTCTTTATTCCGCTAGTCTCTTTGGAGGGGAGATGCTTAAAGCCACCTTTCATCCAAAAAGTCTGAAAGTTTTCAGGCTTTCATGTGCTCAGACCGGGGAAGTTTTTTTTCCCTTTTCTGCTGAGAGCCTGTGGCCCCTCTTCATAGGCTGATAACCTGTCTGGTGCTTGATCTGTCCGAGCAGTGCATCTTTCTGCAGGGCTTACGTGGAGCCCAGCAGAGCTGCTGCCTGCCGAAGGGGACAGGCCTTCTCCAGCCAGGGCTGCCTCCTGTCCTGTGGAGCATTGCCACTCAACAGGCAGTGTTACCTTATCTGAGACACAGCTTATAAATGTCATTAGAGGGCCATGGGTGTAACAATTATGGCCCAAGGAGCAAGGATAACGATGGCTTTGTGCTGGATGTGGGGCTAATCAGGGACCCTTGGCACCAAGCATATTTTGTAGTTGCTTATCCTGGCAGGAGTGACAAGCAGAGGTGACAGCCTGCCCACAGCCTCTGTTGCAGGAGTTTTTGGGAGCAAGAAGACTTTCTCCCATCCATCATGCTGCTTTCTGGTGAGAGTGGAGCAGGCAGGGAAAGGGGAAAACATCGGCAGTTTATAAAACACACAGCTGACCTCTTCAGTCTCCCGGCAGCACGACTGCAAATCTGATTTCAGATCATGTTTCAATATATTCAGTAGCAGCCGGGTTTTATTCACACGGAGCCAACCCTCTTCCTTAATGTGATGACTTTCCTTCCCTACCCAAGGAAATACTGTACCCACCCTTCTTCATTTCTACAAATGGTTCAAATTGAGCCCACAAGGATTATTTACTCAACTACGTGCCTTGCTTCATGAAATGCTGGAGTCTGTGAAATGAATCATAGGCAGAGGTGGTTTTGTTTTTTAAATACCATGATTAACCCTTGCTCTTGGCTCTCTTAATATCTGCTTGTATTCAGAGCAAGCAGAACTGCTACCCAGACATTGTTACTATAGTAGGCCTGGATGTACTTATTATAAATTTATTAAATTGCTGGTGCTATTCTGGATTCCCTTAGAAATGCAAAATTCATAGCAATATGAACTTCATAGTTGAACTTAGTGAGTTGGCAGTTTTAACAGGTGAAGATGTATGGTCTTATTTAGTTGTGCAAGGCGCAAATGTTGATGTAGTTAGCACTGCTCCTCCAAAGCCTGGTGATGGGGGCCTTGCTATTCTTTGTCATTTTATTCTGTGCTTTCCATGTGTTCTGGCAGTGTAGGCCAATTTTCTAGTTATCTACACACCCAGCTCTTTTTCTCAGGTATTCTCCAACTGTGAAGACAAGTTTACCTTAGGCCTTATGGAACGTACTGCTGTAGTGGAAACAGCTCTTCCACCTCTAACACAGACGTGTGGTGTTGCCATAGTAATTTCTTCTTACCTGTCTGTGGAATGTCTACCCTGTTTCATCACCACAAACCCTGTCTTCTTCAAAGCCTTCAAAGCCTTCTGCTCCATACTGGGATGCTTCCAGAGGAACAGTGACTGGCAGTGAAAACATTAGCCTGGGCTTCTGCCAAGTTGTGTTCAGAGTCTTATTCCCAAAGACTGTGTTGAGAGCGGCCATGTTCTGGTCCTATACAGGGACGGCATATGGTGCATAATCCCAGCTCCTACCCTCAGCATGTGAGAAAATCCAGGTTTGTGGCCCCAGAATGAGGCTAAGTCTGCCAGGCCGTGGCTGGGTAGTGGGAATGCACAGCTCTGCAGTGCCCACAAAGTGGGCAACCTCAGCACAGCCTCCCTGCTTGGGTCTCTTCATGTGAAATGTGGACAATGGTTTTCTCTCTAGGAAATGTTCCATGCAGATATAGACACATTGCCAAAGAAAGCTAGGGACTGAAAAGGGCAACCAAGAGCCAATGAGACACTGTAAATGGTCATCAAAACTATCCTCTGTCCCCTCCCGTTGCCTTCAGCATCCAGCAGCCACTATTGTCCTGTGCAAAGCCACCCCTTTTCTTCAGCTCAGGACTCACATGGCTGCTCCTGCAGGTGAGCATGTGCTGGGAAATAGGTGTTTCCAGGATGATATTGATGAGTTCTTCTGGGGCATTCAACAGCTTTGAGAGCAAGTGACAGGTAAATGAGAATGTGGTAGCTATATTTTGGTTACTGCAGTGATCCCACCAGAACAAATGTTCTTGGGCTCAAGGGACACCTCAGCAGAGAATGAGCTGTTTGGTATGGGTCTGTGGCACTTATCTCAGGTATAATAATGGTAGGATTTGCTATCATGTGATCAACAGGTGACATCTTTACTTCTCTTCTGAATTTTTCTAGCAGATTCTTCATCTGGTAACAGAGTAGTTGGGTTTGAAGCTTACAGATGGCTGTATAGTCCTAGGAACAATAATTTCAACACCTAGAATCCTAAACATAGCTAAGGCATGAGAATAGGTGCTAGAATATCTAGAGAGAAGAAAAAATGTATTAGCAACAGTCTGAAAGCATTATCTGCACCCCTCAGCATCTTCTGTGAAGCAAGGTACAAAATTGCTATGAATTCAAGTGTACTTAAAAGGTTTGAAAAACTAGATCTGCAGCAATATCATGATCTGAGTAGGCAGCAGAGGCTGTGGTTCACTCCTTCCCATCTAATTCCAAAGTAGGAGGGAATCGTGGCATTCAAAATTTGTGGAAGCAATTAAGGAAAAAGCCCTGGTGTCATGAGGCCTGTCCAGGATTTCAGGACTGGTTTATGGGCCAGCTGGAGAGCACAGACAGACAGGGTGGCTGGCAGCTGCTCAGCCAGAGCAGCGTGGAAAGGGGGAATATGAAGGAGGTTTCGCCTTTTGCAAAGTACACGCCAGGGAACAGTGCACTGAAACATCATATAGGTGCTGAGGAATGCATTGAAACATTATATAGGTGCTGGGGAATGCACTGAAACATTATATAGGTCCTGGGGAATCCACTGAAATACTACAGAGGTGCTGGGGAATGCACTGAAACATTATATAGGTGCTGGGGAGTGTCTGCTGGCACCAGACCAGTTGCAGAAGATAAATAAAAAAGGGAACAATATTACCAGAGACTCTCTGGGAATAAATCACTGAACTCTGATTAAGTCTCAGGGATCTCAAGCCAAAAGAGTGTGAAGAACGAATGCAGATAGGCTACAGGAAATTGAATGTCTCCAAGAATGACCTGTATCATTTTTTCCATTTGTTCATGATACCTTTGATGTGATTTAGAGCTCAGCTAGTTGGACTATTTAGATCCATCCATTTGGATACTGGTAGCAGGAGAGAAGAGTATCTCACAGAAACAAGGTGTCTATGGCCCTGGCAAGGATTTTTGAAGCTGACTATAATGTTTTTCAACTGCTTAATGTCCTCGTTGGCTTTGAAAGGGTTCTCAACCAAATACTGGAGAAGCAAGCAAAAAGCAGGTGTACTGTTTTACCTTGGCAATGGTGAAAGACCACAAATTATTTGGGATAGCATTGACTCAGATGCTTAGGTTTGCCACTGTTTTAGAAGGATGAGAAATAATGTGGTTGAAAGCCAAAGTTAAATAGTACTGCTTAGTAAGCAGGAACATATTTCAGCATCAGTGCTTAAAGAGGGATTGGTTCAGAGCAAGAATTCTGACCTGTCAGAGTGGCAGTGACAATCAGTACTTATAGATAGAACAGGGAAAAGAGAGGTACCTGTCCCACAGCCACATGTGACCACAGGCTGAGATGAAGCTTCTGATACTGCATAACTTCTGTTAATCTATTTATATTGTAAATAAAAAATATCCATTGAAAGGACTGTAGTGGTTTGACCCCAGCCAGCCAAAATACAGGCCTCTATGAGTCACTGTGAAGAAAATGAACTGTACCTCAGCCAAAATCAGCACAAAACTTTATGCTTCCAGAGGGAAAATAGATGGTCTGCAAAGCTTAATATCCAGAGTCCAGTCTAAGTACACATTTCTGTTTGTAAATGTATTTTGTAAAGGGCAGAAATAAAATAAGTAAGAAAAAAAATGTAGAAGTTGATAGAAAAACATAATGCTGTATATGCCACTGAGATTAGCTGAGATGGTCAGAGCATGATGCTAATAACACCAGGGTTGTGGGTTTGATCCCTGTATGGGCCGTTCACTTAAGAGTTGGACTTGATTATCCATGTGAGTCCCTTCCAACTCACAACATTCTGTGATTCAGTGATTGTATTTTTTTTCTTTGTTTCAAATAATGGCAGTGTGGTGGAATAGCTTAATGGATGTTTTTCCTTTGGCCGGATGCAAGTCCAAGAGCAAAATGGAATCCACTTAAGTAGGATATGCATATATGTCTTATAGGTCACATACTGCAGGGGGTATTTTAGTAAATCTGACCACAAGTCCCTAGACACTACTTCTGATAGCAGAGAGTGTCTAATGCACACTGTTCTTGAGGGTAATTACCAGGAAATGGAGAGGGATCCATCATACTTGATGCACTGAGCAATTATATTTATTCCCTGAAAAGTCTTTAATGTTCATAGGATGCAAAGTGTGTGAATTTCATTTTAGCACAGAAATATTGTTAGGAAAACAACAGCAGCATTAATGAAGCAGAGAGGCACTGTGTAAGACCATGAAGCTGCTCAGACATTAGGGAGATGATCCCCATAAAATAATCCCATTTTAGCTACATGAACTAAGAAAGAAGTGGGAATTTGCAAGCTGGGTTGGAGTTTTTGAGAACCATCCCTTATGTGCAGATGAAACCATAAGGGGGCAGATGTGCTTCTGTCAGTGAGGACTCTGAGATGGGAAACAGTGAAGAAAGTGAACCCAGATCCAGACAAGACGGTGGGATTGCAATGAAGATAAGCTGTGCTTGATTTAAGAGTGATAAATACCAGGTTCTTCGAGATAAAAGAGAGCCATGTTTTGTGCTCTGCTGCAGGGTTTTGGATATGCTGGTGGGCACTTGGAGCTCTTCGCAGGCTTAGCTCCTGGAAATGGTCCATTGTGTTGGCAGAGCTGGGTCATCTGCTTTGCAGCCAGCTCAGCCACCAACTGTCAGGTCACTGGAGGTTTCTGTTCCTCTAAAGCATCTTTCTTGGAACCAGCACAATGCATGGCTGTGTTTTTCCCACTTGCTTCATTAGTTCTTTGATTAAAGTACCTGTGATAGTAAGACTGGAAAAGGAGATCTGTGTTTTCGTTAATAAAGTGATAACTGGAACTAGGCAGAGCATCTGGTGGATGCTGCTTGTGTGGTGCAGCTGGGATCCTCTCAGATGCACTCCTGCTCCCCATCCTGGCTTCTTCCAGCCCTCCCCTGACTTCTGCAGCTGTCCATGGTGTACTGCTGGTGCTCCCACCAAACGCTGGAGGGCAGAGGATGAGTTCTGCTCCACCGAAAAGCAAGGCCATTAGCGAACTTCTTACAACCACCGTTATCTTAGGAAACAAAGGGTCACCAGCTCTGGTTTGGACAGCTGGGATTTTTGGCCTGTCCAGATTCCGGGCAGTGATGCAAAAGCCTGTGCTGTCCTCCATGGGTGTTCAGATTCAAAAGAAACCTCGAAGCACAAATCAAAGCTGATAATTGTTTCTGGTTTGTTTGACCAGTGTGATCAGAAAGGTGGTGCTGCCTGGGGCTGGGAGGACGGACGGAGCTGATAGTGGGCAGTGGAGGTTTGCCACACACAAAAACCTGCAGCCTTTCCCACAGTGCTGCAGGAACCACACTGCCGACCCCCCACGGAATGGGTAGGAGGAGCCAGCACTGGGAGCTGCCTGTTTGAAATCCCAGAATGAGAGATGTAATACAGACACCAAGTTTTGTTAAGCTGAAAGAAGGCCTTATCAGATGGTGGGTCTTTTATGAATCTCCTCTGTCTGGAGCACTGCAGCTCATCTGGGCTGCTGGCATTTCAAGTAGTGATATTTAACCAATGCTTTTTCTTCTTTTCTTCTTTTTCCTCTTTTCTTTCATTTTTGCTCTTTGAAGTGTCTTCCTGAGATTTGTGATGGGGCATCCCTAAAGTTCCTCCTCCCACTCAGCCAGGCCAGACTGGGGAGAGTTTATGTAACCCCTCCTGATGCAAAAGGATAAGAAAATTCACAACCCCCATGGCAAAAGCTCACTGCAGTATGTCTGCAAAACATGCAGGTCCTAGGACATTAGGCAGGCACAGAGCTCATGTGAGTACTGTTAAGGGAAGAGTCATGCCTGGGGAGGTACATAAACCAGATCACACACACCACATAAAGTCCAAGCCTGCATTTGCTCTTCACCCTGTCAGTCCATTAACATGATTCCACTTGCACCCAAAATGGGAAAGTAGCTTTAAAAAGGCATTTGGAAAATAAAGCAGCCAAATAATCGGGCTACGGAGAAGACGTGTCTGGTTTTTTTTAAGGTGTATTCACAAGTTAATTCAAGTAGGAAATTATTCTGACAGGTAGAGAGTAAAGTTTACTCCCGTAGGCTATTTGCGCTTTATTTAGGGCTTAAATGAAGCGCAAAAGCTCATGAAAGACAGAAAATTCTTCAACGTGGAAGACAAGCCTGTGGAGGTGAAATGTGGCTAATCCAACGCCACCTTCCCCCCAGTGGTTTCGATTGCTGCCTGCAAGGGGCTGGCAGCCCCCGTTAATCCCGGCCCCGGCATGCTCAGGGACCAGGGTCAGAAAGCCGATTTCTCCAGCACCTCCCCACATATAAATGGACTCTTTTAAGCTTGCCTGTGTATGCTTCAGGGTGCCAGGCTCCTAAGGAGGATAAAACACCCCTTGGAGACACACATGGTTGTTTTTAAAACCATGCACTGCTGTCAATGGGGTTATAAGCAGCCTGAACTGGGATAGCGCTGGACCACTGGTAGCTGCCAGAGGGCTTTTTCATGTGTGGTTTTCCCCTCAAATGGGTTGTTTTCTGCTTTTCCTGTGGTTGAAACATGGATACAAGCTATGCACCTTGCACTTACATTTTAATGTAGAAATGTTATTACGGAGTCTGAGGTAATTACCTGGTTGTTCCTTTTACTGCATGTAATTACAACAAAATTCTACAGGGATAGTTTATAGCAGCTCGGTGTGAAAATAAGGCACTTGAAAGCAATGGTTGGGTTAGGTGATGTTTATGCTTCTTTCTCTCTGAACAGGCATTGAAAAGAAACATACCCACATCTACCATATGCCAATTAGCTTTTCCTAAGAAATTTTCATGATGAACACCCATGACTTGGTTCCAACATGTTAGGAGGCAGCTCTGCTCCCCTGAAGTCTGATGGGCGCCCACCTGAGATGAGCTGAAAGATGTCCTCCCATCCATGGGAAGCAGGCACATCCTGCTTCCTATCGTGCTGTATGTCTGGGGCCACAGCAGTTCCTGCATGTTAGGCTTGCACATACCAGGTAGAATTTATCCCCAGGGGTTTTCCTGAAGCCAAATTTACACAGTGTTTTGAGCAAGAACAACATTGCATCCTCTATTGCAAATACTTAATATGTGATAACTGAAGACTTTCCCTGCCACACTGGGCCACATCCTTTTTTTCTGCCTCTCTGTATGTACATATCAGATTGCACTGCTTAGCTATGTTTACATTGCTTGGCTATGCACGGAGAATCTGGCTGCCTTCTCTCTGATTTATTTTTTTGGTCCAGATCCCCTCATCCCATGTTTGGGGGGGAACACACAAGGAGTTTGCCGTCTGCTGAAGTAGCATCCAACCATCAGTATGTGTTCTGTGTGTGTTCATACATATAGCTTCACTGCAGGGTGAGTTCAGGTGCCTTACCTGATGCTTTGCTGCCATTTCAGTGGCTAGGCTTTCTTGCTTCTTACCTCTGTGCTCTGTCTACTCAACCAGACATAAAGGGTTTAGTGGGATTGTTAGCAGAGGTAATGGAGAGAGTCCTGTTGATTAGAACAGGACCTGAATCAGACCCTTCATTTTTACTGGCTGTCACATGGGACACATTTATTATTCTGGCCTTTCCTTTTTCCTCTTTCATCAGAATTCACTGCAGATATTTTTTCCATCATTATCTAAGAGTTTGTGGAAGGAAAAGTTGCATTTTAAAAAGTGCCTGTCTTGCTGCAATTTATTCAACTCGCTGTTTCCTGATTCTAGCTGTGCTCTCTTGCTCTAGCAGGGTTAAAGAGGTTGAGTTTCCCCAGCGCTAAGTAGAGAGAAAATCTCAAGGTGATCAGGAACCGTGCATGTAATATTCTTAATTGTTCTGTGCATCATTAAAATATTCACACATTTCATGTACTTTGAGCTGTAAATTGCCCATTCAGCTTTAACAGGTAATTACAGGAGTGACCAGGCATTCACATGGCACCCGCGTGCTTATTGGAGATGACAGATGGATGTGCCTGCACCCGATCCATTATTTTGTATTTCCTTTCTGGAGGGCAATATTATCACTGTGCAAATAAACTGGAATCCTGCCCTGGGCCTGAGGGCTCTCAAAGGAAAAAGGAGGGGAACAAAGTGCACCCCATGTGCCCCTCGGCAGCTCCATGGAGTGGGCACCAGAGGCTGAGGAACCACCAGAGGCTGGCTTTGCTGTAGAAGGGCTGCTCACTGCTTGGAAAGAGGAGCAGGGGGGGCAGACTTTGTGCTGTGCCTCTGGTAGGGGCGGTACAGAAGGTGCAGCTCCAGGGGACACAGAACAAAGGTGGCTGCGAGCCCTCTGCGCTGTGTGGCTCCCGGCTCTCTCACACGGCCACCGAGGCTCCTGACACACATTCAGTCAGACACAGGCTGCTCTGGTTGAAAGTAGGGCTGCCTGAGGTTGTTTCCAGATTTCCTGTCTGCAACTTTAGGAGTTTCACTCCTTCCATCACCTCCTGCCCTCCCCATCAGGGTGCAGTCACCACAGGTAGTGTCATTTTGGCGTGAGGGCAACGAGCCAAGTGCTAACACTGGAAACTCATTGGTGACTGCTCTGGGAAATGCATTACCTGTATTTCTGTATTAATGTAGATTTTGCAACCCATTTAACAATTTCTTTTAAGTGTTTTCCCTTTAAAGAGGTCTATGCCTTTTCTCTAAAAGGTATTTTATTATAATGGAACAAAATCTTGGTCAACTGGAACAGATATATTCAAACCACTGTGTCTAAAGAAATAAACTTCTCTTCTGAGAGAGGAGGATGTGGCTGGCTCCCCTACCTCTTCAGGATCAGATGAGCTGAAGTCTTGTCCACAAGGTCTTAGGTGTGACCAAATCCTCCAAATTTGCAGGAGTCAGAAACTTTTAGAAATTTTGCAAAACTATATACTGGCCCCATACGCAGGCAGACATCACACACCCAGATGACATGAAAGTGTTTTAATTATGTCACTAAAAAATGCCCCACGATTTCAGTAGGAATTTGTGCAAGTAAAGATTTGAGTTGTGCACAGTGTGGAACCCAGTCATTCCCTGGCTTGCCGAAAAGGTGTAGTCATAGGCACATAATTCTTGGAAGTAGGTTCAACTGATCATCTCATCCATTCTCCTCAAGTCTGATGGGAACAGCTGTAGTTAGACTGTCCCTCACTCAGACCTCGCACAGGCCAGTCTCAGAAGCCACCTCTGAGCACACCGGCTTCATTTCAGTTCAGCCTGTTCCAGCCCACGGTAATTATTAGAATTTTGGGGGACAAAATCTCTTAATGTCTAACTAAAACCTCCTTTAAATTATATCAATTATTTCTTGTCTCGGGAATAATGGATGTGGAGAACAATTGATTATCCTTCTTTTTATAGCAGCCTTTTTTACATTCTTTTTTGTATCAGATGAGTAGTCTCCTTTCAGTCTACTCTTTTCCAAAGTAAAAAATTTCCATTCCTCTAAGCTCACCATGGAACTGTGTTTTCTAAATCTTGTCATCCTTGCAGCTCTCCCTTGGACTCTGCAAAGGTGGCTGTCCCTTCCTAAATGCTCTGCTGGAGCATTTCTCTACATGAAACCAGAGTAGCATCAAGCAGAGTGGGATAAGAATGTCTTATAAATGTGTCAAAATGTGGGGAATAAATAGGCATCGGACTAGCCAAAATAGTGATATTTTTTTTTTTTTAAGCTTAGAATAAAACTGGAATTGAAGTTTCTAAATTTCTTCTGCATTACATGTTCTCTCTACCAGTTGTCCTGTTTTGACCTTTTCTGTCCCCAGGAGGTTTGTACTGGGAACTTTTGTTGTATTATAACAATCTGGTCCTGGTTAATCAATGTGCAAAGCTCTTGGTCTCTACTAGGCTGCATGTCTGTGTTTCCTCCTCTAAATCATTCATGCTTTCTCTGTTTTGGTGTTCAGCCACTTCACTAGTAAAACTTCTGAGAAAATTGCTTACCCTCTCCATCAAAGGCTAGTATCTTGCATGTTTCTGCATCTTGTGGGTCTGAGTTTCCTCTAAGTAATTGTTCTTACGCTGCCTTGGATTTCAATGTTAAAAAGACTTAACCTGATATTTACTCAGCATTGGGAGCAATAGACCATTCATGGGGTTTTATGTCCTGAGGGTAAATAGCTCGTTCCCTTCATTGTTCATTAAAAACAAATACAGTTTGCACCTTTTGTCTCTCCCCTTAAAAAAAAAAAACAAAAAAAAAACCAACTTTTACTATATTGCCCACCAGCAAATATTTCATTATTTATTGTCTAACTGCTGTTTCATGTTTGGCATAAAAGATGTGAAGTAGAATGGGACTACTGGAGGAATAGTTATTAGTGGTGAAGGGGAGAAGCACACCCAAGCCATTGGCGGCTGTGGCAATGCCATTTCTCACTCAGCGGCGCTCAGTGTCATTAGCTGTGATAGCAACCCCTCTCAGCTGGCATGGTGAACCCTCACACCATGGAGCACTTGGAATGGCTCCTCTGTGGTGCTGCACCGTGGAGAGACACCATTTCCTAACCCATTTCTGGTGTTTTGAAATGAGATCCACAGTCCACGGACAAGACCTCTCGAAAGGAGCACCGTGCTTGATCATCCTCGTCGTATTTAACTGGGGTTTATAGTGTCCACTTGAGTCTACTGACACAGTGGGTGAGAAAATAGGGAATTAATCTTCTATCACATTCCCTTCTGTAGAGAAATTTCCTAATTAAACATAGCAGAAAATTACTTTAAAAGTAGCAGGGTGGGGGGGGAAAATCCTTCCTCTGTTGTGAGCATGGGCAATATTAATTGAAAAATTGTAATTTATTCATGCAAGGCTGCTAACTGCACCTCATGTCCGCAGTGATTTTTCTAACATGGAACTAGCTTTGCCCCTAACAAGGACCTGTTTTAGGAAAATAGAAGAATGTACTATAATTACTGTTTTGCTTCTGCTCGGTTTGCTTCGGCTTTTCTGTTCATATTTGTCTGTGTTTCCAAATTTGAGAAAAATCCCTTGATAGTTGCCTCTTCTCTAAGATCTTCTCACTGTGACAGTTGTCACACACACTGAGAATTTTCCATTTTAATATTCCAGTCTATTAGCTGCTAAGAGCACAGATAAGATAATGAGAAATGAAAGTCCCTTTTTAAAGCATTTTTGTTTTAAAATGACAACTTTAAATGTATTACTCTGTTTAGAAAGAAAAATCTGAGTGGATGGCATGATGGGTAATGATATGTAAATGACCATTCATGCATGAAAATCAGGGCCACAGTTGAATGTATTAAGCAATGACTGATATAATCATTATTTTGGATTTTGCATCTGAAGAAGGGGGATTGCAGATATCAAGTGAATTGCATATTTAAAGAAAACAGTAATGTGCATGTAGAATAAAGAATATTTATGACATTTTTGCATTAAGTATTCTAGTGTTATGCTGTTTGGACTTAAATAAGGTCAATATACTGGGTCGATGCTTTTTATATTATGTCTGGCTCTCACTTTGGCAAATCCTCCCTTTCCCTGTTCATACAGGATGCCATCAGAGTGCCAAGTTTGTAATGTCAACTCTTTTCAGCTCTCTATAATGCATTTATCTACAGAAAGCTGCCTCTTGCTCACATGGGGGAGAGCTCAGGGAAAGCCAGTTGCTCACATTTTTAAAAAGATACATAAAAATTCACCACGGCTGTGATGCCTCTGTCACTCTTGGGTTTACAGGCGCTTCCCACATCAGTGGGATGGTGGGGGAAAGTTCATGCTGCAGGTCTGCTGGAGCTCTGGGGGTTATTGCCCAGGAGGTGACAGTATAACTCACTCCTTTGCTTCCCAGCCAGGGCTCTGCAGCTGCTCTGCTTTCAAAGTGCTGCTTTCATGAGGAGACTGAAATAAGGAGAGGAAGACTTGAGAGGGGGATGTTTTCCTGTCTCATCTCGTTCTGTGTTCCGAACTTTAAAGGAAAAAGAAAATTCCATTTTGGAATACAAGAAAAATAAGCTCCTGTTATACAATATCTACATTACAGATTCTTTCTATCAAAGGCAGAAAATAGCTGTGGTACTAAATAAAATTAATGCATCTCGAGTTTGGAGAACATTATGCTGAATGTCCATGATACATTCTCTGTCCCCTTCAGCAGTAGCATATGATCAATTTTGCTACTCTGTCCTTACCTAATTATTGCTGTCGCTAATGAAGGGAAGTAGAGAAAAACATGTCTTAGTAGGTTAATAAGCCATCCAGAAAATTATATTAGCATGATCAATCCTTAATGATTATGGTTTCTCATAATATTAGATCACCTGAAAGGTGTTTTTTGTAGGAAATGTGAGGGGAAGTATGTATCATTTCACAGTCATTCTTCCAGGTGTGCTCAGTTGGTGTTTGGAGAGAAATTCAGTCTAACTTAGGCTCAGGAGTTTTGGCTGCTCTCACAAACATTGATTTACTTGGTGGAACTGGCTTATTTCATCATGCAAGGATCTGGAAGGGCAGCAAATACAGGGGATTTTCTTCTTTCCCTCCTTTCACAAATATCTGTGGGCAGGGGGTGTGCATGTTCTGTGTTGCTTTTCATAAGTTTTGGTGAATAAGCTATAACTCTCAGATCAGTCTGACCACCTTCCAGCTGGCATTCGCCCCCTTCCTCTCTCCATGACGATACACCTTCATTTGCAATCTAGTATCTAGATCTAGCATCTGTCAGGATTTCTTTCATTTCTTTGGATTTTTTGTCATAGTTGCATCTTTAAGTAGCCACTTCTGCAGCATAGTCAGGACGTGTTTGTTTCAGTGAAAGCATTTCTCTTAGAGCATGTCCAAGGAATTAAAGCAAATAGCAGAGGGTAACGATCCTCAAACATCAGACTCATCAGACTCTTTTTTTTAAATTTTATTTATTTAAAGATTTTCCCCAAATTAAACTGAATCACAATCCTCCCTTTTAATTTGTTAATTACACTTCTGCAATGGTAATGCAATCAGTGAATATAGCTAAAGTGTTTGTATGTGGGAATCAGTATTAATGAGAAAGAGCATATTTGCAAAGTGTGATATGTATCAGCTGCTTGCCTTGTGTCTGCTGGCGTAAGGCTGCTCTCAACTGGACCCAGCTCAGCCACACAAGGAGGCCCAGCTGCAGGAAGAGAAAGGGCAGAGTCCCTCCAGGTCATTCATTCCCTATAGTCCCTTTTACACTTTCCATGCTTGGGGAAGGTAGGGGCAGGGTGCACTGCCGTTTGGGGCAGGGGAGTGCCCCCATTTCGGGGAGCAGAGCTCTTGGAGAGGTCAAGCTCAGCAGCTGTGGCCCCCTGGCCAAAGCAGCAAGCTAGGGCTTTCGCTGCCTGCCTGCCTGCCCCGAGTGACTTCACAGGTGACAAAACTCCGAGCGAGCTCATAAAGGTTAATCACAACTAAGTGAGAATGAAATCTGGCATTTTCCTGCTGGGCTTCCAATTTTCTGTATATGCAGTGTATTGAAGCTAAGTGAGATTAAATGTTTAAACCTTTTGTGCCATATGGCTCCCCCTATATCATAAACACATCTGTAAAATTATACTCAGAAGGGCAACATTGTTCTGGTGTGAATGGTTTCAAATCCACGCTTTCCTGCTGCTTCAAACTCAAGGCTGAGTTTGAAGTGTCACACTCAGCCTGTTTGTCCTGCTAGTAGAGGTCTGGGAGGCTTTTTCTCCCAGTCATGTAAATTCTGGGCGACAGCACAAAATTAGATCCCCTGTTTATTCACAGACCTGGTTCATGGAGGCTCCTGCTCTTAAATCCTGTCCACCCTTGCAGGAGTAGCTGTGCTACTTATTCACAAACTGCCCTGCCTTTCTGCTTAGGTTATCAGCAGTGCTGCCAGTGTTTCTCCTGGCTCTTGTGCTGTGGGCACAACTATTCCACTGCATAAACCATAAACCACGGCGTTCTTTAAGCCAGTAATGGTGCTACTCATGCCTCAACCTGCCCACTAATAATGGGAATAAAAGGGGAAAACATGGTTTGATTGGGGTTTTTTCCCATTTGTCCTGAAAGATTGTCTTACCACCAAATATTTTCATGCAATTAACTGACACCATATGTTTTTTCATGTTTGTTGAAAAGTAGAGTTATGTAAAAGATGGGATCTATGTTGCATAAATATTGTATCTCCTCCAGCAAGACTTGGAGACTTTGCAGCTGCCCTCATCTTAGCTTCTGGCAAGTTCTTTAGGTGCCAGCACTCCTGTGCACCCTGAGCTGCAGCAGACCCGAGGGCTACCTACCTACAGCCTTGGGAAGGCAGAAGTACCGTCACGTATGTCAGGAGGGATGTCTTAACAACTAGCTCTGAGATGCATTTTTGGGTTTTTTTTGTTTTTAAAGGAAATTCTCACAAAGAAAGGAGCAAACTCAGGGATGAGCCCTGGCTGTACAAGTTTAGAGGATCAGAGCAGTGGTGACAAATGCAGATCAGGGAGTGCTACTGCAGAAACATTATATTCTTTCAGGGCAGGAGCTGTGAAGGGGGATTGGGGATCCACTGAGCTGATGGAGGAAGAGGCAGCTAAGGAGCCGTCCCTCACGGCTCTCAGTCATGAGGTTACAGCCTGGCTGAGCATGGGTTTTGACTGTCAGTTTTTGCACCCCTCTGAACTGCCCCCTTCTGAGACCCCACTACTAAAAGTGAGCTTGGAATGCATACGCTTGATTTCTGAGCCGCAGGGCAGTTCCAGCTCTCAGTTATGTGCGTGTAACCTGCATTAACACCACAGAAATCAAGAGAAAGGAGTATAACATGGAAGAAAAGTGGAGAGGGAAAAGAAAGCTGTGTTCTTGTTGAATCCAGTGAAAGCTAGGCCCAAGTCATTTTTACAGTGGATCCACTTTACACACTGCTGATTATGTAAATGGAACATAAACTAAATTGGACTTTCACTTGCTCTGGCACTCCCTTCCATTGTCAGAGTGATTTACAGAAGCTTTAGTGTAAATTAAAACCAGGACCAGTGTCTGCCATCCACATTTTAGGATTTAAAACCAGTCATTTCCCAAGATAATCGTGGTGCAGTCAAGACTAGGAGCAGCTTCCTAAAATTGGTTAATACCCAGATTTGGGTTTCTTCAGTGGCTTAAATGGAGTGGCATATTATCTCCTCTATAGTCTGCCTGGAAGATAGATTTGATGTCTGCAAGCAAAGACATGAAATTGCTATAGGCTTCCATTCTTATAGCCTGCCACCTATTTGATTTATGTGATAAGTGATCTCAGATGACCCTCCAAGGCACTGAACCATTAGAGAGTTATGTTGCGCAGCGATAAGAAATCTTCAGAGATACCTAAATCTTCTTTTACCACTGGGAGTTTCATCTGTTCTGGAATAAAGAACATTTTTATGTATGATGTTGCTATCTTGCTAGCCATACTAATATTCAAAAGGATACACAGACTTAAATCAATAGCAAAGCGACAAAGATCTTAAAACTGAAGTAGTCACCAAGTGGATGCCAGACAGCTCTTTTAGGTTTTATCTTTGTTCCTTTCATTTGATTTTTTGAAAGATGAGTAGCTGTAAGGGTTCACATTTAAGACTTCTGTTAATCTTTCCACCAGGTAGGAAGCTGGCAAAAGCACCCTTTCAGTGTGGAAAGCCCTGGAAAGTCACATCATCCATTTGGAACTTGCTTATTGTAGGCTTTGTGAAACCATGGGTTTGGATCTTTTCTTTTTTCTCCCACTGAATTTCTGTAAATTCAGTGATGCAGATTCCTCTCTGCCTAGAAGGAATGAAAGTGCTCAGAACCTCAGGTGAGATGTGAATTCTTGGCAGAGGTCAGGGAAAGCACAGATGGGTAATTTCTGTAGTTTATGTCCAACTATAGCATCTTCTCCTACACAGGAAGGCAGTGCTGCCTCATATTCCTCTAACTGAACCTACATCTAATGCAGTATTTCTTGACAGAATTTGTCAGTGCCATGTTAGAGCATATATAGAGTCCATCCATTCCATCTATGGAATTCCATCCTGGCCTACTCTGCTTCTTTCTGGCACACAGGACCAGCCAGCCAGAAGGAGCTCACACTTGACTCTGCTTCAGGGTAACCTGTGATGACCATTTTCTGACAAATAAGAAAAGCGTTAAGACATTGGGTGCTTTCCTGGACTGCAGCTCGCTACCTACCTTGGCATAGTGCTGAAGTTTAATGATCTGTGTGGCCAGGCAAGGCAGCCTGAGGGAGGAATCAGACATCATCTTTTTTTATTTCTCCTTGATCCTGAAAAATCTTCCGGCCCTTGCAATTAGGGTTACAGTAATTTCCTTCCAGGCTCTTTAATAATGGCCTTGATTGGTGACCCATCTCATTGCATCCTCCCAGCTGTGGCCATGTCCACTTAGTTGTTTTGTTTCTGCTGTTGTGCATATTGAAATACATAAAAGCAGGGACTGATGCCACAAAAGCTTTGGCAGCATTACAGGCATGTTTTTACAAAAAGATGTATCTATTTCTTGAAAATTCTTCTCCAAGGAAGTGGGATTTCTCTTTAAATTAATGCAAGGCAGTGATGAATAGTCCCCATGTGCTATTTGGCTTTTTACTCAAAGCTGTTTATGAGGGGAAGCTCTTGGCAAAATTAAATGAACCTACTCTTCCTCACACTGGCAAATACTGTCAGTGCTGGTCATCGTACACCTTCATAAATCCGCAGTGCTGGCAGCCCACACACACCAGGCAAACGTCAAATTTTGTAGGGGGACCACACAATAGTGCAATAACCACAACTGTTTCATGTCAGCATTCAGAAAGCTTACAATAGGGTTTTATTCAATGAGCCATTCCTTTTGCAATGGCATTGGAAATATTTGCTAGGAGAAACTGGCCTCGACTAATCGTATTTAATTTTTTATCAAAAGCACTGTGGGAGCTGCAGGAATATGCATGAGACAGCAACAAGCAAGTGGCGTTTATTTAGAATAAATACGCCGTGAGTAAGGATTGAACCCATTCCCTCCTGGCCACGGTTGTACAAATGCAGACAAGTCCCTGCAAAGCTCTGTGGAGGTTCAGGGCCTGGCTTCAGACACGGATGCTGCACCTGCCGAAAGGAGAAAGCTGCAGTCAGACAGATGCAGAGGAGCAGCAAAACAATTCCCACCCATCCACTTTTAGCCACAATAAGTGAGGTTTAGAGGGTGGGAATGCTGCCCATCCTGCCAGGGGAGACCTTTGAGCCGCCGGGCTGGGAGACAGCCGGAGAAGGCTTCCCAGGTTCCCAAGGTGTTGAGCTGTGCAAACCAAGGGACGCGTGGGTTTGCGTGGGCCCACTCCTCTCCTCGCAGCAGCACCTCCCGAATCTGCAGAGCTGCCAGAGCTGCTCCGGGTGCGACCTCGGTTCGGGAAAGTGCCGCTGGAAAACTGGGGGTGGTGGGAAAAGGAAAGTGACAAGAGAAAGAGAAGGAAGGCTTGACAGGAAGCAAGTGAAGATGTAAAAAGTAAAGACAGAGCAGCAGTGCTTAGTAGTAGTATGAAACAATTTTTGTGCAAGTTATTCCCGAACTCAGGGCACTCCCAGGCAGTTTTCTTGCTCTGATGAGACTCTGTATCCAGGGCAGAAGCACAGCCTTCACCCACAAGGTGTGGGTGAACTCAGCACGGGGCTGTGCACAAGGGAGAGCTGCTCCAGAAGTGCTGCTTTCCTGTCCAACATCAACTCAGCATTGAACTGAAAAATCATGAATCAGCCCTATAAAAGTAGTATTTAAAAATTATAAACATGATAGTTCCTGGTATTTGTTATACTTGCAAGATTTTTCTCCACTGCTCTAAAGCTTAGACGTACTTTTCAAAACAAATGTATACGTGGAGGCTGAGATGCTTATACATTGAGATAATCCACTGGCTATGATTTTTAAGAAAAAAAATACAAGCTGAGAGTCACAGTATAAATACGAGAGCTGAAAAACACTGCAAATTGAGTCTGGCATCAAAGCAGTGCCAGGCTCTATCTACATGGTCTTTAGCAATAAGATAAGAGCACATTTTATCAGCAATCTGAGCTGGCTGGGTGCATCTAGTTCCTCCTCAAAAACCCTGCTAGGTATTTATATCATGCCAAAGTCATCCCATTAACCTTTTCCAGCACTTGCCTGAGAATGGCAACACAAAGGTATCCAAAGCTGGGACCTGAGGCAGTATAAACCCTGAGAAAGGTCTGATTTCCTGGGCAGCCAGCTCAGGTGTGGCACAGCCCCAGTGCTGTTTAAATCACCTGCCCATATAGCAGAGAGGTGGTTTCAAGGACTCGGCTGTGGTGCTGTGGAGAAACCATCAAATGCACGTTGGTGTGAAGGAGAATATTTCAGGTCTCCTTAAGAAGTTCTGTGTTGGGTCCTGAGCTGGACAGAGACACTGTTTTCCCCTGCAATAAGTAATTTCCCCAGAGTGTTTATGGGTGTGAGAGAGGGCGAATTTGTATTTCTTGAGATGGAGCCAGCCAGCAGGAGTAAAGCAGAACAAGGCACGTCAGGGTTTGAATTTATTACCAATACTGTAGGCCATTTTCCTTTCATTTTGACTGTAATGCCGTTCTGAGCCTCTGCCAGACTTCGAGAGCAGAGTCATTGGTGAGTTGACCCCCTGCTTCGCACCCTTCATTTTTCTCACTTTGCAGGTTTTGACTGAGCTAATGCTTTCAGGAAAAAAGGCTTATTGATTGGAGTGAAGTCGCTTGCAGCATCTGAGCTTTTACTGGTGCAGTTTGTGAGGTGTTGTTAGCCGTCTGGTAGAGGTGCAGGTAGTGTTTGTTCTCACCCATTTAGTAAATTCTGCTGGCTTCTCTGCCCTGCTTTCTTAGAGCTTTCTCACTTCATCCACTCACCTTCTCACCCGCTCAGAGCACTCCTGTTAGGACTGAAGCATGTGGCAAGATCACCTCAGCTGCTCTGAAGAGCATCCACCTCCACTACATTTTAATTTGCACGTTGTCTTTCATTCCGCAATACAAAAATGGCCATCAACTCTCATCTCCATGTAATTTTTGTTACTACCTAGATTTTATAGCTGAAAACAAGCATGTATCCTGTTAGGATGAGCTAGAGTAAGCCTTTTTTTGAAGTTTTTCTTTCAACAATAGCAAAGATACCCCACCATAAGAAGTCAAGTCAGAATCAGGGGTTGTGATGAGCACGTGTCTGATCACATCGATCAAAGGAAGACTACATAAGAGTAGTCCTAATTCATAATTCATTATAGTCATATTTTGTATATTCAAGTGTGTGGTGATGTTTTATATTGTTTCTTTGTTGTGTTCTCCAGCATAGTTGAAATAAATTGAATAAGGATTATTATAACAGTCCTACAAAGCTGTGTGAAAACTTAGCTGAGGCTTTCTTGAGTTTGCCCTGTTACCTTCAGAGGCTTGTTAGCAAAGAGAGAATCAGAGATCTGTGTCTAGCCAGTGTTGCCACCTGGTTGTCTCTCACTCTCCTGGCTCACCAGCTACTCTCCCCACTCCCACCTACTCCTCACAGAATGGTCTGTGGGGCAAGGTACGTGCATGTCCCCGTGGCACTTTGTGTACCAGATCAAGATGCAGTACATGTTCCTAACCATCCCACTGGAGGTGCTATTCTGGAAATTGCAAGGGATTTTTTTCCATCCTTGCTTTGCCACTCATCAAGTACCTTGGGAAGACACTGAGCAAGGGCTATTCAGAAGCTTGAGCGCACAGATTTTGATGTCTGTGTTTTAAAACCTCTGAACCACCAATCCAACTCCTAATAGAGCATGAGTCTGGGAAGCTGTGTGGGTAAAGTCCTAGCATGATTTTTTGGGGTTGTAGCACCTGCAGAAGACTTGATTGAAAGACATTGAGTGTAAAGAGAAACTAGAGATGTCTACAGTGGGCTTGTAGTTTTCTCCTGATGTTACAGGAAATAAGCACAGGGTCAGACCAATCTACCCATGATACTTTCAATCTGGTTTTTTTTCAGCTTGGGAGACAGTAAAATGCCTCAGAAATTGTTTCTTTCTTGTGGGACCTGCAAACAATACAGATATTCTTGAAATCACAGCTATCCAATCTGAGCGCTGTGAGATTGCCAGAGAAGGACCAAATGATTAAAACAGGAGCTGTTGTGGTTACCACAGTCCATTGACTCTGTAAATTGTGTGTGGTGCCTTCACAGCTAAGAATTTATATTGCTTAGGAGATTGACGTAGTCTCTGAAGTGACTTTCAGATAATGTTAGTGACCTTCTAACCCTTGTTAGCACATTTCTTTGCACTCTCAAAGTTTATAATCTTGCTAATACAAATAGGAATTTGCAGGTTAACATTTCTCAGTTGTGTGAGTAGTAAGTGGTGGGCTTCAGTGATTAGCCTCCCTGGAGCCCTGCTATGTTCCTGCAGGGCCTTGGTGTTAAAACCTTAATAGCTGCTAATATGAGAACTACCTAACATGCATGAGAAGAAGAATCATTCTCCTTTCTAGAAAAGAAATCCAGAAACTAGATTATTGTTGCTAACCACTTTTTTTCAGTTGGGTTAGAAAAGAAGTGCAAATCAGCAAGTGCAGTGAGAGGAAAAAAGGAAAAAGAGTCACTTTAGAAAATAAGCATCCACTAGTCCTCAAGCTAGAAAGCAGCAGGAAATATTGGGAAGATAACTCGCTGTAAGATGTCCGATTTATCAAAGCACTTATCTGCACAGCATGGAGAAAACAAGCCCTGTGTGTGTCAGCTCTGGGTGTGGGTGCACATGCCAGTGGGTATGTTTCTGTAGAGAGAGAAAACACGCCTTTAAGAAATGTAAAGAATAATATTATCGGTGTTACTGGCACCAGAAAGAGCATAAACAGGAGATAAACAGCTGTCTTTTTTAGTAAGGACTGCTGCACATTTGCATATTTAATGACAATGTGCACATTGGCTGTGGAAAGCTGGTCTTCTTCAGAAAAATATGAAGGAGTGACCTCTTATTTTCAAGCAGAAATTCAGAACTGCAATGTGCCGTAGTGTGGATGATCTTCTCTAAATCAGTTACTTCTCTTCAACATGCTCAGTCTTTCAAATGTCTTTTTTAATGGCTTAAGTAGCTGTTTCAGTTATTCTGTGATGTAGAACCGTGTGAGGTCCCTGGTCAAGCGACACATACTGGACAGTTATGAACAGAAACATTACAGGGAGGAAGAAAGCAGGGCATATGTTTTAAATTAAAAGGAAATGCAAGGGAAGTGATTTGCAGAACAACAAAATAAAGAAATTAAAGCTCTATTCCATAAAGTATATATTCTCACCCTCCTGAACTGGAGCAATTGTCATATTTCTGATAGGTGAGGAATGCTTGGCTGTTGTAAGAAGTCTTCTGCCCGTAGGTCCCATTGTCACTCGTTGCATGTCCTGTCTAACATGTCAACCACTGGAAATCCCCTGCCACGATTGGCTGTCAAAGTTACCTCCTCAATAAAAGGGATTTCTATATTTAAAATGTAAATGAAACATTGCAGGCCTGGATGCAGCTGCAGGGAGGTGGGGAGGATCGTGAGCCTCATGGTGCTGTGGGGCCAGAATCACACAGGCAGCATTTGGAGATGCTAGTGGTGTGAGGATGTGGCACTTGGACACCTTGTCCACCCTCATACATCGGCTTTTACAACATGTGAGCCTACAGAGTTTCTCAGTCATTTCAGGAAACAGAAACAGCTCAGACCCTCCCTGTAAAGCCTGACAATGCCGTAGAACAAATTTCCAGCATGTGTTTTTCCTGGTTTCCCCTTTGCTTTTTTGTACATGAATTTTATGGATATAAAGGTGAGCAAATTTTTACAAATAGAGCAAAACCCTCTTTTTTGTTTTCCTTTTAGAATAATCAGAATGCTCTTCATAGGTGATTTTTTTTGTTTGGTTAATATAGTCTAAATTCAAGCATGACTGACAAGAAATTAATGCAGCATAGTCCATACCTAAAAATACCAACACTTCCTTTGACTATATTAAGGGTATGGAAAAAAGCATTTTAGATAAGTCATCTACCTTTGCTATTTCTGTGATTTCTATCCCTGTAGTATCTAAGTATATCACAATATTTTAATATACTTGTTTCCACATTCTCTGTTGGTAGGAAATGGTATTATTGCTATTATCACATAGTGGGAAGCGTGACAGAGGTTGCATAACTTGTCCAGGATAGGGAAGCGGGTTTGTAGAAAAACAAGCATTGGAGTCACACTTGCTCTTCCAGGGGCAAAAGTCCTTTCTCCTCAAACAGCTTTATGAAAGCCTGGGATTCTTGTCCTTTTTTGAGTAAATAACAAAAGCAGCTTATTCAGAGTCAGAACACTCTGACACAAAAACCTCTGGTAACAACCTGGATGTACGTCAGGCAGGTGATTTGTCCGGGGATGTCACTGCGGCTACCGACACACTTCAACGTGTCCACCAGCCTTGGTGGGTTGCACCCAGGTGTGCAGAAGCCTGCACCACGGTGATGACTCCAAATGCAAGAGAGATGACACTGCAGAGGCTGTTTTTGCAGATAACAACAGTCAGAGCTGATTGATGCTTAAAGTCTGCGTTGGTTTAATAACTCTGGAGCTGGCAGAAGGATATCGCTAGGTACAGTGACTTACTGGAGAGTGGCGTCTTTCAAGAGATATCAAAGGGTGTTTATACACTTCAGTAGAACATAGATAACATTTCTTTTGGATCTTTTAACAAACCCTCTTTTGGTGCCTACCTTAGTGGTCTCTTTCTGTCTTTCAGTACTCAGCCATCAATATTTTTTCGCAGTCCTCTTACACCCATATTTTTATTTTCCCTTTAGTCCCTTCATGTTTTTGACTTAAGGGCCAGGTACAAACCTTACACAATTGCAGACATCAGCATTGACTTTCCCAGGTTTCAAATTTAACCTATGCTGGAGATTGTCATCTCCTCTGGACAGCACTAAATCTTTCCTGCCAGAGATAACTAGTCCTTGGGGCTCCTAGCTGTGCTTCTGCAGAGAAAAATGTTTTGCCTTTGGAGTGGACTAGATTGCACCACACGGCAGGTAATTTCAAAACATTTTCGAGGAAAGCATCCCCTTGGGGCCATCTCAAGGCCTTCACGGGTAAAGGACACGAGGCAGCATGTGATGCTATCAATGCCCCTCCATTATTTTCCCAGGGAACAAAGCAGTGAGGCTCAGTGGGGACACGACCTTCCTGGGCTGCAGCTTGAAGGGTTCATTGTTTAAGGGGTGAGGGAAAAGCAAGGGTTTTTCTCTGGTTTTCCTTTTAACGCTGTAATTCAGGGGATTTATCACAGGCCAGCATGGGAATCTGTGTGTTGGCCTGCTCAGGAACACTGTTGGCTGACGGTCAGCTTTGTGAGCAGCACGTTCAGCTGATGCAGGGAATAGATTTTTCTAGAGAGAGAGAAGTGCTTTGCTACAGTGCTGTCTTTACTAATGTATATTCTTCTGCTTTCCATCAAACAGTCAATGAAGGCTCAGGTGAAACCAATCAAAAAGAGACATCGACCTGTGACATTTGCCAGTTTGGGGCAGAGTGTGACGAAGATGCAGAGGATGTTTGGTACAGTAGTTTGCTCTTCTCTTCTATTTTAATGAATGTTGTATTATTTAAAGGTACTGTGGTTTAGAAAGCATTACAAATGTTAGATACTCAATTGTCTGCACCCAGATATTCATCTCAAAGTGTCTGAGGTGGTTATTACTGTGAAAAAAATGTATAAAACACTCTGGTTTATAATTTTGGAACATGCACAATTTAGACCAAGTTTAGAAACACAGTTATCCATTTTGTTGCCATTATAACTTATGTTATTCCATCTGGGGTTTTACAGCTTCATACTTCAGTAAAAATAGAATTGGGGAAAATAATTGACCTAAAGCTTTTTCCAGTTAAAAAGTATCATTAGTATTATCACCATGTTAATTCATGTGTGGCATTAGAAACGCTGGCAAATCTGTCTCACTTTTTCCTAGTTTGCTGGAGTTGAAAACCTTGCCCTCAATTGCTTGAAAAAATGAGAGTGTACATTTAGAGATTTTCTCAGTGGAAATGGTTTTAATTTTTATTTTTTAAAAGTAGTTTCAAAATTATTCAGATTTTTTTTATTCTTTTAAACCTTAATTACATAAGCTGAAGGGAAATAATTTTATCAACTCAGACTTTTCTTTTTCATTTTGCTTAGGAAATATGCAAATTTATAATAAGCCAACTCTGAGCTAATCATTTCATTGTGATTTTGGAACAGCCAATAGACCAAATAGGTCACTATTCACAGAGCTATATTTCTAACACTGCCCTAATGCCACACCTCATGTTTCTCTCTAAAACAGATATAGAGAGACAATAAAATAACCATGCAAATGTTAGAGCTGTTGTCTGGATCATGCTTCTAGAGATGTGGGCTAGTGGTAGCTAAAGAATGGATACACAGGCTGGGTGATGATATGTCAGTAAAACAAGGAGGCTCTAATGTGAGAATGGAGCAGAAGGGAGCCAATAAATGAATGGTGAATATGATAGCTGTGCCCAGTGCTGGGCAGCTGACCTCACCCAGGTGAGGCATCCATGCAGCCTTGGTCAGGCGTGGAATTAGGAACAGTTCTGCTGGTGAGTGAAGAAGCTCAGGAATATGATTGTAGTTATCCATTTGTGCTCATTTTGGTTTTGTCTTGCCACCCTCTAAGTAATCAGTAATCTCTGGTTCTAGTCCTTAAAAAAACCCCAAGCAAATAAACCACTGAGTCCTTGCTCTGGCTCCAGTCATCAAACAAAATTGTGGTGTTGAAAAACAGGAGCAAGGTGCATCATGGTTATAGGTTTCAGTAATGTAATGAATTTTGTGAGTAAGAAATTGCCTAATGTTGACTTTGCTTAAGAAAATTACCCCAGGTGTTATGATTTTCATTGTCTCCTTGACTGGTTGTCCTTGAGAGCTTTGGTGGCGCGGAGTAGAAACAAAACCATGGTGAAATTAATATATCAAAATTCACAGTCTAGTGCTCATGTTTTCATAATTAAGTGCGCTTCCAAATTGGAAGGCAGGAGAAGAGAGGGGCAAGGAATAAAATTAGCTACAAGATAACATTATTAATCATAAGCACTGAGTAGCAGTGTTTATTTTTTTCCAGAAATAGCTTGGTGAAACTGCCTGATCCAACATACCCCAGTGTTCCTGCTGCAGCTTTTGCACACTCTAATTCCTCCCCTTTGAAACAACTTGGCTTTTGCCGAGCAGCATAATGATGGCAGGAGCTGAGGTGCTCCGTCTGTATTGACAGGCACTCTTTCTGCAGGGGAAGGTGCTTCTAGGGGCAGGAAGCAGGGAAGGGCTTGCACTGGGAAGATGCTCCCAGACAAACTGTTAGGAGGCAGGAAAGCCGGCTTCCAACCCGAAGTACAGAGAACATGTAAAGCCTGTTAAAGGTCTGCTTTGAAGTCAGCAACTTCATATGCCATAACAGAGCCCTGGTTTCCTGTCCTTGCCCCCTGATTAGTCTTGGATAAGCATCTTTCTAAACAATGAGCCTTCTGAGGGTCAGCTTTTCATTATTTTTATTTCTAGAATAAAAGTGGACTATGTATGGAGGTTCTGGATCCCCCTTTCAAATATTTGTCAGTTGAATTTTCATGTTTAGCACCAGAGACACATATTGCCCCACTCCTCTTGCCAAAAAATTTCAGTTTATTATTTGATCACTGTTTTTATGTGGATCAAGTATGAGATGTAAGCAGGGCTCCGTTAGCTCTCTCACCTGACTGATGAGGTTTGTAAAATCCAAACAGGGTCAGCAGTTCCTGGTGGTCCTGGGATCTGTTCTTACAGGATGATGATCCCAGCACCAGCAGTGAATCCCTATCAGTCAGGAACAGTTTGAGGGTGCAGTGCCAGTGCCTGATCCGCTCCAGGTAAGAAGGATGCAGGCTGGCAGCAGAGCCAGGCTTCAGAGAGCTGGAGACGCGAGGCTGGCTGTTCGCCTACTATTTCTAGGGTGCCAGAGTAGATCAGTAAAGAGAGCACAGGTGTGATAGCAGATGTGGTTGGGCTGCTGATGATTTAAAGTGACAATTGACATTATTCTGCATTGTTACAGTCTATATTTTGCAGACCATTATCTCTGGTTTAACTCTTCTTTTCTTTTTTCTTTTTTTTTTTTTGTGGTTATTCATTGCCAATTGTCACTCATCTAAATTGTGCTATTGTACTATGTCACCATTATTTTTAAATCTTTTTATTTGCGTAAAACCAATCTGTTAATGGCTAAACTCCTGGGATTCTAATGGGGGGGTTGGCACACAGAAAATTACTTGAAGGGGTAAGATTTGTGTGAACATTTGCTGGAAAGTACAGAGAAAAGGCAGAAAAGAAACCTCTGTAATAACAGGTTTTCCATGGCATGCAGAAGCACACATGTGTTATTATCCTATTCTGCAGTCAAGTATCATGAGAGTGAATGCAATTTGGCATTCCATTAGTGAATCTCTCTCTAAGTTAAAAACAAAGACTGTTCGGTTGAAAGTCTTTAACATCTTGCTGCTTTAATATGTGAAAGCTTCTTGTCACTAAGAGGATCGTGTATTACTGGCATTATTCCCACCTTTAATGCATTTTGCACCAGTGGGCTTCATGAATATTTAAAGCAGGACAGTGGCTATGCTCTTTAGCAGGGGTTGCAATCTATTGGTAAATCAGACATTTGGTGTTGCTCGCTTTGGGTTTTGTTTCTGAGCTGGCTAAGGAATAATTGATTTTGTAAGGAGGGCTACTCAACATCACACCCTGAGAGATATACTTAAAAGGAGTTGAAGAATGAGGTGTAGCGTCTTGAACTGTGGTGTATTGCTCACATCTTCCAAAAAGCATCTATGAAACACTCACTATACATAAATAGTGCTCACCAAATGGAGTGCCTGCTCTCTGCTGAAGTGGCTTAGTGTCAGTGCAGAACCACATCAGAAACCTGGGTTCCAGCATTAATCTCCTCCTTATGGGCCACTGAGGAAATAAGAGCATTTCCTACACTGGACAAGCCATGGTTTGGATAAATACTGGCCAGTTATTTCAGAGGTCCACCGATATGTCCAAAGTGGAAGGAGATAAATAATAAGAAAGATCCTTTGGTTGAGTTTCCTGTTGGAAAAAGCTGACAATAGAGAAGACAGGAGTATTTTCTTAAAACAAGATTAAAGCCTGCAAACCTCTGACTTGCAGAGTTAATCAAAATCAAAATGATGAATTGGGGTTAAATATGCATACTTTCCCTTTGAATTCCAATATCAGCAGATCAGCCAGCAGCAGTGTGGCAAGGCAGCACTGCCCACAATAGGATGCAGGTTGCTGGGTGGAAGGCAGACAACACACAGAGGTGTGTGATGTGTTCAGAGAGTGCTTCCCCTGCAGCCTGGCAGTGCCCAAGGATGTGAGGAGGCCACCTCCAGACTGCTCCTCTGCCTGCCCCTTTCTCCCCGCAGGTGGAGGAGAGAGGCAGCAGTATCCCTGCCAGGAGGTGCCTAACCCTGAAACAGGCCAGTTGGGGATTTCCACCAGTGATAAAAAGGGGCCTAAATGCCCCTGCTGCTTCCTGCAGCTTGGTCCCATGCACCCCAAGGACTCCGCCCTGGCTGGGTGTGGGCTATCATGCTCTGCAGTAGGCACCATGCTCGTGGTAGGCAACCTCCCTCCCTCCTCACGAGCCTGGCCCACACTGGAGGGGCCTATTCCATTCCTTGCAAGTGGACAAGGGTCCCTGTGGGCAGGTTCAGTTCAGGAGAAGCTGCTGAAGCCGTTCTGCAGGGACACTGATGACCCCAAGCTGGAGGGAGGTGTCCAGGCCTGGGCAGGAGCTTGTCTGGTTCCATGTGTGGGTCAGGGGGTGAAGGAAGGAGCACGAACACTGGGTGGCATTCCCAAGTAAGGTGGTGACACTGCAGCAGAATTACAGCCACGTCCCTTATGCCCTGTGCTTCTATCCACACAGCTGGGACAATAAACTCCACTTACCCACGGCAGACAGGCACATACACAAAACGTATTAAGAAGATGAAGAGTTTCAGTCCCTCGTTTCATATTTTACTGCTAATCACTGATGCATTTAGTTTGGGTAAATGCTCCTATAAGGCAAGTGAACAGTCAGCAGCACATGAGGAGGGTGAAACTGCATTCTCATGCAAATAAGTGGCTCCGTACATGGGGGATATCTGTGCAAATCATGCAGCTGCCATCTGCAGCGACCCCTGCAATCAATACTGCCCTAGCAATCAATATTTATCTTTATTATAGTATAGAAAGAAAACATGTAAAAGAAACTAATGATTTTGCCAGCTTCTCAATCCACACAGCAATTAGGTCAGTCAGCTCTGGGTCCCTTCCCCCTTCCATCAGTTGCTCTCAAGCAGAGCATTTGCAAACAAGATGCTGTACTGCTATAAAGTACTAAAAGGTAGTTTGAAGTCTCACATACATTACACGGGTATTGGCTGCTTCATGTTCAGCAGCGTGTATAATAACTATGTGTGACCTACTTGTTCCAGATGCAGAAACAACGAGCTGCTTTAACATCTGCAGTATCCCAAGCATTATACAGTAGATATATTGCTGTTTTCTGCTGCTTTTCTTTCTCTTCTAGTGAAAAAGTAAATCTTTGTTCGTACCTAGGCATAACACTTAAACACACGCGTTGGACTTGTGCATCAAATCAACACAGGAATGGAATCAAATCATTAAAAATACACAACTCTGTAAAAACTTAAATTTCTGCTTAACTTGAGATCATACCTAAGGCATGAAGAGAAAGCTGCTGCTGCATAAATTTTCACATGGAGCTTAATAGTCATGTCTAATAAGAGTCCAGGCAGGGGTTTGCAGAAGGAAGCAAAGGCGCTGCAGCACAATCTCTGCATTGCACAGCAGCAGGTGACCAAGCAGGTTGCACCCTCTCACACCCATGTCACTTATCTTAGCCCCAACCTGATAGCAGAGCTACCTCCAGTGCCTGGCCAGAAATCATGCCCACTTCTGTCTCTGTTAACTGGTAATGTTTCATTTGGTGCATGTTCTATGGTTAAAATTATTGTGAAATAAGAGGAAAGCAGCTGACTTGCAGGGAAACTGTTGAGATGCCATGTTGAGAAAAGTGTAGAGGCACGGTGCAGTGGGCTAGGAGTCAGCAATACTGGAAAAAATGTAGCCTAAGCAACTGGAAATTAGTCAATGAAGGGTTTGCAATGAACGACAAAACATGAGGAATGTTACAAAAAGCACGATGACGCCTACCTGCCTGTATGTTATGTTTTAATTACGAATCCTGCTCTAAGAAAGGCCCAGGTTAGAGATTTTCATAGGAGGCTGGTCAGCCAGATCCTGCTGCCTAGAGTATGAGAGCTGAATAGAGAGCCCAGCCATGTTTCTTCATTTGGAACTCAGGAAAAACATGCCATGTGAACAGACACAAAAGTGGGATAACCGGCAAAATACAAATTGTAACTTGAATTGCTGTCCACAGCACAAACAAGAACAACATTGCAGCAGCTCCAGCTTAAGTGAAAGATTTGGCTTATTAGAAACCAGTATCTAAACATCCTGTTAGGGTCAGAAAATAAGGTCCCCAGGTAGGCATTGCATGAATGCCATGGTTCCTGTCAGGTTTCTCTCTGGGAAGCTGCTGAGCTACTGTAGGACTCTTTCAGAGGGCAGTTTCAACCTAAACTAGCCTAGGTATAAAAGTGACTTCATACCCGACCATAAACAGGGAAAGATCCCTACAGACTTCAAAAAGACCCTAAAACAAGACCAAAATACGTGGGTTTCCTCTTTCTCAGGAGGAGTCTGCAGAAGGAGATGGGAAGGGTGGGAAAAGTAGTTAACTTTATCTTCAGCTGCTCTGAGAAAAGCTTATGGTCCAGTTCTCCAGAGTAGGATGAGGGAATGAGCACCTTGTGTTTCTAAACTGATTGCACTACTAGTGGCCTGGCTAGAAACTTAATGCTTGGAAAAAATGATGCCTTTCACCACCTGGTGAAATTGTTTTACTCTGCATATATATATTACTTGGGTTTAGTTAAAACCAACCATTTTTCCCAATCAGGTAAGTTTCACAGAATCACTTTACCATTTTTGCATCCTTCATCCGGTGCCAAAATAGCCTATTTAATTTTGAAGTGAGAGTGATTCCCTGCTCCCTTAGGACGATGGTTGGGAGAATTTGACCTTTCTATCCATTGAGTCAACACAATCCTTCAGAGGCTTATGTTCATTTGAGTAAGTCCTGCCTTTCCAGATTCTCAAGATTTATTTTCTTAATAACATTCTTTAAAAAAAAAAAAGCTTGTTTTAACATAAGCCAAGATTGTCTAGAGTTACTTATACTTCATAGTGTTTTATTACCAATACACTTTGGAATACTCTGGTAAATAATTCAGCCTACACAAAGAAATTGGCTATATTTTCTCTATACATCGAGGAAGTCTGTCATGTAGACTATATATCATGGCTCTAAATGTTCTTGGATAAATACAAACCCACATTGTATTCCATCTGTACTACTCACCCAAGAGGTTTTTAAGGACCCTATACGACACATCCATCTCTTATCCAAAAACTAGAATCCCTAACATTTGTTTTTGTAATAAAAAAGGCATTTTTTATCTTTTGCAATTACAGCAAAACCTGCTGTGTGTCCAGGGAATAATACTCTACACAGTCATAAAGCTTAGAGATTTTTTTTTTTCCTTGTGCTCCTCTTTTCAGCTGCTCACCCAAACTTGGTTTTCATTTCAGAAGGTGAACTTCCAGCTTAGGGAAGTCAATGCAAGTTATTCCACTGACTTCAGTGAAACAAAAGTTCTCTCCCAGTTTGATAAGTTACTGAAGTTACTCAGAGTAACTTCTCAGTAGCCTGTGGAACCTTTTGCTGGTAGAAGGGAGAACAAACTCACTTGGAGTGTGAATGCTCTGTCAGTCACACAGTGCAAAGGAATAACTTGGAAATTGTGATGATAAAAGCAGAATTTGCCTTACTGACTGCTTCAATTGCTTCAGAGGAAATATTGATTTGTGAAAAGCCAAAAATAACTTCGGAGATTTTGGAGGGTTTTCATATCTTACCATGCCATGCTCTCATTCGAGTAAGACACAAATTCTTCTGAAATTCAAGGGGAGGAAGGCTTGTAAGAGATACAGTCATCATTTGTCTTTGCAATTATTAGTCTGTCAACATTAGAGTTGGGGAAAAAAAGCTGCAATAATTTTAAAAGTGTGGCTCAACACAGACCAATTTTCCTGTTAAATTTCCACAGCCAAGATGCCTGTCTCTATAGATGTGTGGGCAGGAGGCATGGAGGGATGGGTGATCATGGCAGAGAAGGCTGTAGGGATGGATGGAGGAAGGACAGAGGACTGTGGAAGCAGGGAGGAAATGTAAAGCTGACTTGCAGCTAGTCCAGTTGGCTGTTTGCTGGAGAGCAGGGAGGAGTGCAATGGCTACCCAAGCGTAGAGGCTTGGGGAGGGTTTTAGGGACACTACCCAAGGGAAGGGTTGTCCTCTCCTGCCTTCCCTCTGCCTGGCTGGGAGGCTGGAATGGCTCACCCAGTGTGAGCAGGTGAATGAAAGGTTTATGTGACAGGGGCAGCTGGAGGATATGGGGTGGTGGCAGCATCGAGGTGGTGTGGCTGTGGGACTGTGTTAACACCTGTTCCAAGGGTGCACATGTGTGCCTCAGCATTGTGTGCGACAGCAACAGCATCCCTCTGTCTTTTCAGGAAATGTCTGGATACAGCATGTACACGTGACAGCATGGCAGAGAGCCACTGTTTTATGTGCCCCATTCAACAGGGGAGCAAATGAACCCCTGTTTGGGTTTGGGTTGTTTTTTTGTTGTTTTTTTTTTTACTCTTCTGCCACCGGTTATGACTATGGTTTTCAATCCTGGGTAGGAAAGTGTCCCAGCCTTCTGAGCTCATGGCCTTATTTCTGTTGGGAGGAATGGCTTTGGCAGTCTGTTTTGTGTTCTTGCTGTAATGCAGGGTGTTGTAAAGATCATGCCCAGCTCCTGCTGCTTTGTGGGAGGGACACCCGAAGGGTCCCTTTGGGCAGAGCTGGGCGGGTGCTCCCCGGAGCTGTGTGAGGCTGGGTTTGTACCCCCATGGTGACGTTGGTTGCGTAACCCCGTGGCTGGGAGAGCCTGGTCTCACCAGGCTGTGAAAGTGCACATAAGGGATGATAATGTGGTAATGCACATCAGATATTAATGTGCATTGACACATAATCGTCTGCGTACACCAAGGCATTACAGCATGAAAGAGCAAGTGCAAAGGCCTTGCAGAGCAATGTGCTTTTGCACCTTTTTTTTCCCTGTTTTCTCTTAGCCTTGTTATTTAAAAGTAAGCTTTCCTCCCTCCCTGCCTGGCCCCCCATTTAGCCAAAGTCATCCCCTAGCAGTAAAGTGAGCGGTGCCTTCCTGACGGCCTATTTAGTCGCAATAAAAAGCCGATTGGCCTAATGCGCAATCAAGAAAGCAGTGACATTTATTGCTTCGGTTTTATGATGCTGTGAACTGAGCAAGATTTGGAGCCTTACAGTGCCTTCAGGGGGCAGGAGATCACCAGCAATGAATTGTATTTATACCTTTTCCAATTTCCTACCAGCGTTTTAGCAATAAATAGACTGTGTTGTTATTGAGTTTTATGTAAGTGTGTTTACGAAAGCAGGAATACAACTTTGTAGCTCAGAATTACATGTGTTGGCTAAATAGATCAGCAGAGAGAATAACTATGTAAAACACTGGGAAAGCACTTACCAATTTATTATCAAATGTCTTAATAGAATGCTTCATCTCTTCCATCCCACTTTATGTTAACTATTAAAATAGAACTGCATCCATTGCATAAGGTCGGAGGCTCCTTCACACACCCATGTAGGAACATCAAGGCCACGGTTTGTTCACACATCTAAACCATTAAAAATGCATCCCATGCATTAAATATGAGCCTGAGGAAAACTCAATAGGAGCTGACGCACAGGGCTGACCTCAGCTCCCACAGCCCCTGCAGAGTCGCAGGTGTCCCTTCCTCACAGAGTCCATCTCCTGCCCCAGCCCCTTCCCACATGCAGGCTGCAGCTAAAAGCCTGTGTGAGATGTCCCCAGACGTACAGATTTAATTGCTATGTCTCAACCTGCCCATTTTGTAACAGACCTCTCCCCTCTGGAACAGCAGGGATACCTCAGGGACACCTGCCCCAGCCAGTGCAAAGCACTTGCTCCTTTCAGGGAGCTGCAGGTGGATTCCACTGATCTGTGTCCCAGACCTGAAGAAGGTAACTCTCATCCCATTAGTTTGCTGGCAAGGACATGTCCTTGAGATGGCACATTGCAGTCATTCGTCTGCCTGCCTTTCCCTGGCAGCGGTACTTTCCCTTGGGGCTTGATCCCAAAAGCAGCCAGCCACTGTGGTCATCACGAGGCAGCATCCCCAGCCAGCAGTAATGCCCAGTTTTGTACAACAGCTTTCACCTACAGACCTGAATAACATGAGGTTGTCCTGCCTTGTTTCTGTCTGTGCAGGAGGTGCAAACAATGCCTGGAAGCGTCCTCCCAAAATTTCATTAAATAGCTTGACTGTATTTTGTTTCGTAGCAGAAGGCAGCTGACCAGGCAGGGTAGCCTGGAGTCCATGGCCAGTTCAGATGGTGCTGCCTCAGGCAGGTATCCTTGGTTAGAGGATGGTGCATGGTTATTAGCACGGTGCTAATAACACCGAAGTTGTGGGTCCAGCCCCTGCATGGGCCGTTTATTGAAGGTGGTCCTTGTGGGTCTCTTCCACCTCAGAGCATCCTGTGAATCCATGAGGAAGCGGGAGGAACATGTGTTTAAGGATGCAGAGAGGTTTATGGGGAGAGCTGGTCTGGGTTTGCACTTGTAGAGGTGCACTTTACATTGAGGAATTCCTTTACCACAGTTTTCACTCATTTTAGGAAGATCCCCACCAGCAGTGGATGGCTTGTGTGCAGCAAGGGATGGGACTAGCAGCACACTGGTTTCTGCTAGCCAAAAGGCCATCATCCCTTTACTTTCACTGATAAATCAGTCCACTTTCCACTTTCGGGAGTAACTTCTAGTGTTGTTAACAAAGCTTTTAGCAGAAATTTGCCATTGGTCCCAGACAGGGCTGCAGTTCTCTGTAAGCAGACAGATCCTTCCTGCATGGCAAGGCCCATGCCAGGACCTGCAGCTAGGTAGTGTCCCATGCTTCCCACTGGATGTTGTAATATTCCCACTGCATATTGCAGTTCGGGGTGAAACTCTGGGGTTTGTGGAAACAATTTTCATTATTCTGCTGGCTTCATGATAGGAGTGAACGCTATCAGCAGTCTGAGGCACACAGCAATACACCGTTCGTGAAGGACAGCCTCAGATGTTTACAGAAATAGTCAGCAAAGCTTTGTTTTAGCACAGACCACAGAGACGTGAAGGACACCAGGGGTAGGCAAACCATAAAGAGGCATTTATTTTATTCTATGAGTTTTAAATAAACTTCACACATTAGCTACCTGCAGACACTTGAATTGGCACGTGCACAGAATTAGAATTTTCTGCTCTGGTCACACAGTTAGCATGAGGGTTTTTCCATCACTCTTCAAACCCAGCCATCAGCCTTGTGATTCTCTGTTTGGTTTTAAAGCATCCAATCTAGCAAAGATTGCTTCATACAACTTAGTCGTTTTGAAATAAGAATGATATTTAGAAGGATAAAAAAAAAAAAGAGACACTTATTTTGCCCTAAAGTTGTTAGCATACAATTCAATGTACTATTGAGGGCACCAGGGGCATTGGGAAGCCAGGTGAAGGTCGTACTATAAGTGGTGCTATGAATTGTAAGAAGAAAGCAAAGGTGAGGTTTGTAATGTGTTTTGTCAAAAATTTAGTAAAAAAAGTTACAGGTCAAAAATTAAAGGGGAATTAGGATTCAAGTTGCAGTGTCTTGCACTGCAGATTAAAGCATTTTTCATGAGCTGCAGTCTCCAGGATGACTTCTTGAAAACTGGAGGAGCATGAGACCAGCTCCTCACTGAGTTGCAGGAAGGAGCCGGTGCCCAGGGACTCTCGTCATGCCTGTACACCAAGGTGTCTCCAGGAGCAGTCCATGGTTTTGAAACACCCTCCGTGAGCTGCTATGAAAAACAAGCTCTGAGAAATACTTCTGAGCACTGGCAGTCAGTCCCTGCTATGCAGCAGCAGCGTGGCAGCCCAAGCTCCCAGGGTGTGTTGCACTTGGTATGCAAGGAAGGCCATCAGTAAATGTATTCACCACTTTAGTGCATTTTAGCTTGACATATGTCCAGTAAACAATATTTTGGGCTCTTGCAGTAAAAAAGCAACCAAAAAAAAAAAAACAAACCACCTGATTATTCAGTGCTTCCTTCTGTTATGATGCTTTGGGGTCCTTCAAATCATTTTCATTATGCACTACATAATAATAAAAATCTCCATGCAGTATGCTGATAATTCTGTGCATGGTCTCTGTGATTTCTAATTGTTTGAATAACAGGATGCTATTGAAATGCCATGCAGAAACATTGCATCACCCTGAGGGAGTCAAGCTTTTCTCCTTTTTACTCCTGGTGAAGATAAACATTTGAACAGTTGAAATAGGTAAAATATCCCAGGGAAGCCACAGTGCAAGTAGGCATGCTAAAGCCCTTTAGTGCAGAAGTGGGGCTGCAAAGGACAAAAAGGAAAAATAAATTAGATAAATAAATGAGCAAGTAACAAACATTGAATGGAAGGCACTCCAAAATAAGCCGTGCTTTTCTTCTCTTGTGATCTTAAGGCAGAAGAGAAGCACTAGCAGGCCCAGGAAAGAAATATCGCGTGCTATTTTTGTGCTGCCATTATAAAATATGTATTGTTTATTGTTCTGCACTGCAGCTAAAGTTTTGCATCAACCTCAGAATTACAGCAAAATCTGTTTTGAAGGAGACACGCAGAGTCTCTATTCTTTAAACCTCTTAATGATGTTCTTAAGAGTGCATTGATGGGATTTCAGTCTCCTGGCAAGCACAGACAGGTTGTAGGGTATGATTCATAGAAAGTGTAAAATACTGTGTGCCAGTGTGCATTCTGAGTATATTTTATATATATGTATGTCAGCATACCTGATGTTCAGTGCATGCCAAACCAGGCAGTGATGCTAGGCAGTTCTGTCATTCACTGGGTGCCATCCTCTTGGGCTGTGCTGCAGAGACTGCTGTGGGGTACCTGAGTTTGATCAGACTACCAAAAGTCCCTGCTGACTCTGCACTGAGGGTGTCAGGAGTTTGCCTCGCTGTTAAAGGGGTTTAATAGTGCCAGGCCATTGCTGCTGAGATCAGTGAGATCACTGTAAAGCTTCACGGTGTGCTTGGAGATGGGCTGAGGGTCAGAGGCAGAAGCTGGGATTTATGTGGTCCTTTTTACACTCACATCAACAAAAAGGTGTGTCCAAGCCCCCTGGAGCAATCCAGTTCAGCTGGCTGTGTGTGCAGGTGGCTTTGTGGGTGGCTGATGTGCCCAGGTGGGTACAGAGGTGACTGTCACTGCTCCCCAGTGAAGGGCTGTCACCGGCTGTGTGTTTGAACAGGGTGTGGAGCTGGTCTGTTCAGGCTGCCTGAGCTCCCGGAGGTTGACCTTGCCCAGTCCCTGCCTCAGGCTCATTCAAGTGTCTCTGCATGGTGTTGTGTTGAGACATTAAACACCCCCAAAGCTGCCTGGGTAAATGAGAGCTCCCACCAGCCTCCTGATACGTGGCTGAACCGTGCTACAATGCCTGCTCCAGTGTCGAGGCGTAATGTTAAGCCTGGCTTCATTTCAGCTTGCCTGCTGGTAATGTCAACAAAGATGCCCTGTGTACCAGAAAGAAAAACCTTGCAGGAATCCAAATGATAGAGAAGGCATTTGGGACTGATTGCCAGGCTCTTTATGCAGGCATATACTGCCAGGTTTTCTTTAAATGGACATTTAATGTCCTGCTCGGAGGGGCAGGGGGCTTGGAGAGTACTATGCTGACATCCAGAAATTTGAGTTTCTGATCACCATTTTCTAGCCAGAGCAGAGGAAAATAAGAAATGTCTCTGGTGGAAATACCATAAATGTACAACAACTGTTTTTTTTATTTATACACTGTTTCATGGCAAAGGAAAGGCTTTGGGCTTTTTTTATGCTGCAAAATGTTGTTAGGTTTTTCATTGCTTTTTTTTTATTTTTTGCCTGGAGAAAATATATAACATTTAAAATGATTGCAGAATGGAACTTCCCTTTGCCTGTAAAATAGTGCTCTCTGAGACATGGTGGGATCTCACACTTGACCAAATTAGCATATGTGCTCAACTATCAGAGCTCTGACTAGTAAAAATAACACTAGATTTGCATTTTCACATTTTTAGCTCTTGCTTCCCTGTCTCTTTGGTTTTATGCCTTTTTTCTTGACTGACAATTCTCTTTGTGGCAGATTTATTGCAGTTCTGCTGTTTGGACCCTGTAATCAACTAGACACTTGGCTGAAGACGTTAGTCATTTCATTAGGTACTTCTCTTTCAGATATCTCAGACACAATTTGCTGTTGCTCGGGTTCCAAAAAGCAAATGACCCATGGCCAGCAAAGTCTGAATATGAATCTTTAATAATCAGAGGTAGTACCAACAATGCTCTCAGGTTTCCAAACAGCAGAGGGCTAATTAAAAGATGCTGAATGGGGAAGAACTGTCCTTGCCATCTCGCTCTGACAGAAATGTGCCTGCATCTGTTCCCAGTGAAACCACTCTTTTGGAAGCATTGTCTCATTTATCCTCCTTGCTTCCCATCAGAGCTACATAGGAAACTTTCCTCATGCTATGTGCAGATATTGCATAGTAATTTTTTAAAATTATTTTTCAGTAATACATTGCTGGAAACAAAGACTGAATAGTTGTCTTAGGAGTGAAGATAAAACATAGAATGCGTTTCTTTTTGTCATCACTGTGTTACTAATGATTATATTCTATTCATGAACTAAGAAAATGGAATTACAGCATTCTCCTACCCTTCATGGGCAAAGAACCATTCTCTTATTTTATCAAGACTCCTCCTTAAAACGCAGTTCCTCCTTCCAGGGACAGTCCTTCATAGCCATGAATCCTCACTTCAGTAGCTTGTTCTCTGCAGGCAAAGGTACTCTCCATGCCCAGAAAATAATACGATATGTTATTTGCAGAAGCTTGGGGAGTTAGGAGCCTGTGCACTCACCCGTGCCTGGTTTATTGACTCCATTAATTTTTATGGAGACTGATCCAACAGAAAGCCAAGTTGGCTGCTCCAGCTTGGCCAAGCAGCCTGGTGCAGCACGTCACCACCACTGCTAGTACATGGACCCGACTGAGGGCTGGGCAGCATTTTTTCAGGATCAGGAGTTCTTTGTGCTCTTCTCTCATCTCCCTGGGGAGGGTAGAAGCACAATAAACAGGTGAAATAATGATGATCACTCCCAAAATGCCCGTGGGTTCCCTTGTGCTGTTGAGCACTCTCTCTGCAGTTCCTGCCTTGACAGAAGCTCCCAAAGCTCACAGACCAGAGTGCAGCAACACACACCCCACAAGCCAGTAGTGAGGCACAAGGAGGTGCCTGTTAGCATCTCACCTGCCTCAGGCTAAGCTCAGCTCTGCCAGCTCTCCCCCAGGCATCCTCCTGGGCCTCTCCTGCATCTTATCTGCAGAGCTGCACCTTTGCCTGCAGACACTTTCTGGCTCATCCTGGGTGTGACATTCTCATGGCAGGGTCCAGCAAAGTCATCAAGCAGTGCTGCAAGACACACCATGGGGAGTTAGCCCAAAATCTCCTCAGGTGGTGCCCAGGCTTGCCTCTTGGACAGTCTTTTCAGTTTGCCTTGGTGTTTCTTGGTTCCGTGATCACCAAAGTAACCACATAGATTGCTGGATGTTCAGCTCCTCCAGGATTATCATCACATGAAATGAAATGGAATAAAATTAAGTGTATAAAAGAAAGGGAATTCATTGGAGACTATTGGAATGACCAGGAAGAAAAGACATAAGAAAGTGAGCCTTGTTTAATGCTTGTTTATGGTGGCAGCCCAAATTTTAATCAATTGACGTATGAGCCCATTACTTGAAGATGAGAAGGGCCTGTGGGACAGCATTTCTTCCTTTCTCAGAGGAGCTGCAGGATATCTGCTGACATCTTGGGGGCTCTGCTTCCTCACAGAGGCTTTTAAAGCTGCATTTCTGACTGCAGAAGGCATGGTTAAGTCCTGCATGTGTATTTTGTGTATGCACTTGGGTACAGTTTCATCCTGTGACCCCCTAGGAGACCTCATGACCGTCCCACAGTGTCTTGAGCCCCAGGAACGCTCAGTCAGCCTTTCTGTTGCCAGGTTTTCTTCAGTGCTACACTTAGGAACACAGAAACCAAACAGATTTATTGATAGAACTATAATCAGAAGGCATAGGCAGGATGATAACATGGTCAAATGATCAAACTACTTAAAATTCGAGGCATACTCAGTGCCTCAGGGACTGGGAAGCTGCAGGCAGCCAGCCAGCCTGTTGGACACACCCATGGCAGTGGGATGGGTACTGCCAGCCCTGTGCATGACAAGTGTTAGGGGGAAGCTCTCTTCAGGGTAGGGAGCTCGTGTGTCCCACAGGAGCTGAAGTCTTGAACACCACTGGTACTCTCACCTAACATACACCCTGAGCCAAGCGAGGAAGTCTCAGTTTGATTCTTCTTGTTTAATACCAGAGTCCCACTCCTGCGTTTTATAATGCTTCCAGAAGTGAAGGCACCTTTACAGGATTTCATTCAATCAAATGCATTAAGTGCTGTTCATTATGTATTTACTACCTCACTGGTGGATCCCACTTATGTGTGAGGCATTCTCTGAGGCTGCAATTGCCTGGACACGCACGTTTGGAGTACATGCCTCACCTCTTTCCCTGCAATTTGCCCTTCTGGAATTTGGAGTCTGGTCAAAATGGCAGACTATTTCTTCCTCCAGTTGGAAAAAATGTGTCTGAATACCATCATTTTCCCTGATAAGAGGAGCACTATAAATTAAAGAGTCAGCAACACAGGCACATTAATCTTCCTGATGCAATCCTACCTCTCACATTTCCTGACATATATTTGATGTCGACTTAATTGTGCAGCCTTAAAGTAGGATTTAAGTATATAAGTGCAAAAGCAGTAATAAACTGCAGAAGCAAGCTAGAAGTTTTCTGCTGAAAACTGTGCACGAGGTGGATGATGCACAGATCCTTGCAGCAAGGAGATCAGGGAGACAAGTTTGGTGTTTTTTCAGCATCCATCTAGTTGGCTCTGAGAATCAGGCTCCACACGGGAGATCCTTTAAGGCTCTGGACCGTATGGTGTCATCCTGGGGGTGTCCCTTGCTGCTCTCCCTGGCACATGAGTGACCTGACCCCAGCACAAGCCGCGCGTGGTTCGTGGTGCTCACGTGGCGCATCCTCCTCATGCAGCTGCTGCAGTGGTTTTCTTGGAAAGAAAGGCTGGTCTCACGGCTGAGATTTTAGAATGGGGTTCAGAAAAACCTTAGTTCTCTTCCCACTTTTGCTGGAAGAGGTCAGGAAAGCAATTTTGGATCTTTGTGTTTTGGAAGGTATCAAAGGATGTAAATAAATGCCTAGTGGGCTCTGAAGCAGTCTTTGAAATTAGTGGGAGATAGGTCTCTGAGATACCAAAAATCCCACATAAAGTGTTTGCATGCATCTTTAAGCATTTAAACACCTTTAAAAATATGTCTCTAAAGTGTCTAACTCTGAGCATAGGTTCCTGCGTCCCCTAGGTATTTTTGAAATTGCATCCAAAGTTACTGAGATTTCCCCTAAAGAGCACCCTTTTGTTGTAATTTTCTGTTGGCTGAATTTCCTCTTGACTGGAAGCATAATATATATTAACCTTCACTCATTTTTTGTAGGAAAATGTAGAGAAATGAAGCCGTTTCTTAGCTGGTTTATTACAAAAAAAGGAGCATATGGCTGATTGTGTCCCATCTGAAATGCAAATGGTGGAGCTACGTGAAAAGAATTGCTATTACTTGAGCAGTAAATGTTTCCTAATGAAGTGAGTTTGACTAAGGTGGGAAGCTGGAAATGGCTGCAGGAAGAAATGATGATGGTTAATATTTCAGTGGAGCAGAACATTCTTATTCTGCTGATAAGGAGATTCTTAGGAAATGCACTGGATTTTTTTTTTTTTTTATATATATTCTGTATGTTTATCAGTGTGGGGAAATTGCTGCACACAGGGAGCTAGACGCTTTTCTTCGAGTTATGAAATCATGTAATTTAATTTATAACCACAGCTTTTCACCATTGGCCTCTTTTTGAACTGAAGTTTTCTGTATTTTGTGTGAACATTTGGGGTAAATAGACCTACCCAGTGCAAAAGAAATTCTAAAACAAGACATCTGCTGGTTCCACTGTTTTCCATCATCCTGGGCACATTCCTGGAGGCCAGAGGCCAAACGGAGTGATGGAAGAATCTGACCCACACTCGCTAATTTCCTTCCTCCTCTTTCCACCAAAGTCTTGTGTATATCCCTCTACACCTCCAGTAGTCAAAGGTGTCCAGATGTCTGCTGCAAATGGGAGGTGGACTGACTTTTAAACACTTCCTTAAATCAAGCAGCAAGGCTAGAGGCTTGACATTTCCATTACTTAGCTTTCCAAAGAGAGAGCTGTGGAGCTGGTGCTGTGAGGTTCAGCACAACCAGTGGGCTGGAGATAGAGCATCAGTCACATTACTTTGCTTTAATGTCAGAAGGAGCCGGGAAGAGTTTAGATAGCAGCATGTGCACAATTATGTGCTCAGAAGAGCTGGAGCAGCTGCCAGGTCAGACCTCTGGCTTTGTCCCCAAGCAAGATCATGTTGGGTTTGCTGAGGCTGAGCTGTCTGTTACACGGCACAGTTGGGGGCGGAAGATTAGCGTGCCTTTCCCCTGCCAGTGCCCAAGGGTGTCTGACGTTGCTAATGATAATGAAATAGGAGAAACCTAAAGAAAAGAGTCTGCAGCCTGCTGTTGATGGAAACAATTAGGTTTCTCCATCTTAGAAGCAATGGCAAGGCTTGCTGGGATCAGGACGTGTCCATGTTAGTGTGTCAGTTCAGATCCAGAGCAGACTTTGAAGTGAATCCCTCCCTGTGCTCTGGTTCACATCTCAGGAGCCCACAAGCTGGGTTGTGGAGTCTCTGGAGATGACCCTAAGCAGTCTGAGAACAGGGCCACTACAGCCCTGCCTGCATTTGCCCACACTGTGCTCTTGGACATGGGAGCCTTCACCCCACACAGAGCACGACACCAAGTCCAGTGCATATGTCTTTGGTTTACAGGTAATGCTGTGGCACAGTTGTCCATGTATAACAAACTTCTTTTATCTTGCTTTTTGCTTGCTTTTATGTGCCTCTTCTCTCTCCCTGCATCTTATTTCCATCGAGAAATACAAATGACCTCTTGACAGAACTTTCTACTTTCATTATGTTGATTTGCATTGTACAGTCAGGATAATACAAACACTTATATTTCTGAGGTGTATTTATGATGTCATGAAAAACTTTCTCATATTAGCCTCTTCTTTTTTCTTTTTCTGTATCTTTTCAGGTGTGTGTGCAACATTGACTGTTCTCAAACCAACTTCAATCCTCTTTGTGCTTCCGATGGGAAATCTTATGATAATGCATGTCAAATCAAAGAGGCATCATGCCAGAAACAGGAGAAAATTGAAGTCATGTCTTTGGGTCGATGTCAAGGTAACTCTCATAACAAAACTCATTTCAAAGAATGTTTTCAATTTTTGTTCAGGGAGAAAAAAAGAAGAACCAGGGCTGGCTTCTTATTTGGGAATTGTTACATTTCCATTAGAACGGTGCAGTTTATACTGTAGAGCGCAGGCTGTGCAGGGAGGCAGAGCCCTCCATGGTGCAGATGCAGTGAGGCATGAGGAGGGCACCACTCCTAATCCTGCCCACAGTTTGTCCATAGGCAGGGACTGCCCAGCCATGCTCTGGTTTCAATCAGTCACCAGTGTCTTGCCCAGAGCAGCTTGCCCAGAGCTCTGTCTTCCAGGCAGCAGTTGAAGCAGGACAGCAGGAATGCCCTTCAGACACATTTTGCCACCCAGGATGGATCCTCTGGTGCTCCCTTAATTGGAGCAGCATGAGGCAGTCTCGGGAGACTCTCCAAAGGTGTGCTCCCAAACACAGTGCTTGGGCTGGTTCTTCCAGTGACCTGCACTGGGCCCCAAGATGCCAAAGGTGCCTGGAAGGAAGTTTTCCAATCATGGCTCAAGGCTCTCTCTGTTTTTCCATAAATACAGTGCTTCTGTGTGCTCTGTTCTTGGGCTACTATATCACCTGTAACCCTTGAGCTGACTTTAAAAACCCAGTTTTTTTCTAAAATAAAAATGAAGAAAATTTGCCCTTAAATAGCTCTTGTAAATAAAGTGTCTAGTGAGGCTCAGACTCTCAATAGCTTTTTTCCTTAGATTCTGACCCATAAATCATCTGTACATCTACTTACAAGGCCATACTATACAGGTGTATTAAACACATTCCACTTTATTCCTATCTCTTTAAAGTTAACCACCCTAAGTGGCAGTTCATTTCAGGGTACATATTAAAACTCCCCAATTACCTCAAGTAGAGCAGAAATGACAACTCCTGCTTCAGACTGATATATTTATCCCAGCTGCAATCTGTTATCACATATTGTTAGAAAAAAGATCCTGCTGTTTTCACCTGGCAAGCCCAGGAGAGCCTTGCAGCCAGCAGAGATGATGTGCAGGTGAAGTTAGCTCTGCCTGGGCACTGTGGCTGGGGCATGGGCTGTATTGAGTCCAGGCTCCCCAGGCAACTCAACACATTTCTTTTCACACAGACAATACTACAACAACTACTAAATCAGAAGATGGGCATTATGCAAGAACAGATTATGCAGGTACAGTTCCTATTCTGTGAGAATCACAATTCACAGGATCTGTGTAAGTCTCTTTTCTCCTTCATTTGCTAAGATGAAGTGTCCTCATCTTTTAATGTGGTTTTCCTGGTTTACTTTAAGAAAACACTGTCTTTCTGTTACTCTTTCTTTTGCTACAAACTCTCTTCTTAATAAATGGGCTGCTTCTATTTTTGTCAATGTACAGGTACTCTGGCAGTAAAACACCTGTTCTGACAGAGGAAATAAGTACTGTAAATTATTTGCCAAAATTAGGAGACGTTATTGAAAATTAAAGAATCAGTGCACTAGATTATGCATATTTTTGTCATGATATACAGGTTTAAGAAAGTGAAATTCACAGCACTGCTGTGATACCATGAAACACTGCCATAATAGATATTACCTGTCGGCGTTTAACTATGAAGTTAATAAGGTTCTTAAAATGTGGGGGGTTTAAGTGATAAATGGGTTTAATTTATTTAGAAGCTAGAGTAAAATATAATGGCTGAATAGCCCTATATGGCACTTGAAATTAAAAACATGTAAATACTAGTGAGGTTTGGGAGACATTTTTTACACCCTTTGCCAGGGAGGATTGATTTAGAAATTGAACGTGTGTGTACGCGCGCACGTGCATGCAAATGTTCACAGCTCATGCTGAGAATGAAAGCCTCTGGGAAGGTCTGGTGAAAATGGGTCAGGTGATGCATTCATTGCTTCAGTTTCATGATATTTCTGTGGTTTTAAAGTGTTTGGAGAGAGTAGGTGTGGATACCTGGGTCTGTCTGAGCTGCATAGCTCGGGTGAAATCCAGTTGACGGTTTCACAGGTGTTAACATTTCTTGCTGGGAGGGTCCTGTGGCCGTAGTTCATCCAGCTGGTCATCTCCTGTGCGGGTCCTCTGTGCCATCCCTGTGACAGTGGGGTCCCCCGCCTTAGAAACAATTGTTCTGTTCCTACTTAAAACAGGGCGTGATGATTAAAACATAGAGCTCTGAATAAATGATGTCTCGGTGAGGCACAGCCATGCGAGGTGTTGGGGGTTGCTGCAGCACGAAGCAGGGAGGGTGCAAGTTGCTATGGAAAGAAAATGCTGGGATGAATTTCTAAAGGATCAAGGGTGAGCCATGGTCCGGGTATTTCCTACTGCCAAGGAGCCCTTCCGTTGGTGAAGACAGGGACATGCAAAGAGAAGAAAGTCTTCAGTGTCTTTCCTCCAAACTCTTGATTACCCTCAGCTTTTTTTGGGAGGCAGTAATCAGTTTTCTTAAAAGACTGGAAAGGCTGAGGTTGTATCCTGTGATGGGCAAGAGCTAGGGTCAAGTAGGCCAAAATGATTTCTTGTAAGTTAGAAACAAGGCCAAGTAATGTTATATTAAATCCTTTCTCTTTCTTGCTGGAGAGCTGAGGACAACACTGGTTTCCCCAAGCCAGAGATGAAGGCCTGGAGCCCCTTTTCAGTGTGCAGCCTGTCCTACGCTGCTGCTGTCTGGTGGATTTGCTTTAGGATGGCGGTGACCCACATCAGCTAGGGAAAAGATTTAAGCATGTTTAAGCATGAAGCAACTGAGTTGTAACAAGAAGGGAGAAAAGGCAGGTTGGGGATTAGGGAGGAGGAGGAGATCGCAGTGGTGACAAGAGAAAGCCACGTCATGAGTCCTGGAGGAAGAGGAGCACAGAAGACACCTTGAGCTCAAGGTACCTGGAAGAAGAGAACAGCTCTTGCTTGGGAGGGAGATGATATTTCAGCCCACACTCAAGAGGAGAGGCAGTGGATAGAAGAAAATTGACTGCAGCAAAATGTTGTCAGGGGTTGGGGGCCAAGGAGAGAGCTCAGGAGGGAACTGGGTTACTGGGCAGGGAGGAGGGCAGAGCCATGGCACAGAGGAGCAGGCGTGTAGTGGAGATGGTCTCCAAGTGCCAAGAGGTCAGAAGGCATGTGGGAACAGATGGTCCAGTGAGAGACGACAGAGACCTGTGGAAAGGAGACAGGGCACCTCCCTCCTCTATGGCTGTGGGAGTGATGGAGGCATCCTGAATCAGCAGTGAAGTCCAGTAGGTGCCTCTGGCACAGGAACACACCATCATTGCACCTTAGAAAGCTGCTTCTTGGAGCTTCTAGTGTGGCTCAGGCTCCAGTGGGCTTCTCAAGGGTGGTGACTGTGTCCCCTGGGTGGGTGTCATCAGGTACTGTCTATTGATTTGACCTCAGCCACAGTCGCCTGTGCCAGCTGATGTCTTTTTTGTGTGCACCTATTACTCTGGTTTAAATTTTTCATTTTTACATACAGTAACAGCATGTAGGGTAAAAATTGCTAGTTCATGCAGGGCAATCCACATCCCTCCAGTGTCCCCAAATGTACGTGGCATAACCCCGCCAGGAGACTCTAGGGGAAAGGGACTGCTCTATTGAAAAGCTGAAACAACTCCAGCCTTTCGGAAATAATTGGGAAAAGGAAGGCAGCAGTATAAAACTGAGGCTGAGTGAACATTCATGCATCAGTGTTTGCCAGTCAGGGAACTCTGTGCCATCCTCATGTTCTTTCAGCTGCAGAAACATTTGATGGTGATGGCTGTTACAAGAATGTGGTATGTGCTACTTTTTTCCCACCTTCGTATCTCCTCAGACAGGAAATGCTGCCCTAACCATGGGAAGCTTTGTGTGAAAAAGCAACAGTTCCTCAGCTTCTGAAGCAATTTCCCTGAGCCTGCGGCTTTCCACAGAATACCTTTGTTCTCTACCATTTAATGGCACTAAAAATCGCCGAGACCGTAAACACCGCACGCTTTTAAAAACATTGACTTGTATGGACGGGCTTTCCCAGGGGAGAATACAGCAGTGGGCATAATTGATGTTGTCAATTATGCTAATGCAGCAGTGCCAAATGCTCTTTGCAGGGACTGTGGTGGCTGAGCCGTGCGGGTTTTTCCATAACCGCCCCCACACAGCCACCGTGGGGGCCCGGGAAGGCAGCAGCTCTGCAAACAGCCACGAGTCCCAAAACCAGCTGAGTTTTTCCATATCGAACTATTCAAACCGTCTGTTCAATCAGCGTTTCTGCTCCCTCCTGTTCTTGCAAGCCTGCTGATACTCACCAATAATGCACAAATCTTACAGTTTGCAAAGCCCAGGGTACTCGTTCCTTTGGGGGGTAAATCTTTGCATTAGGTTTGCATCGCCTCGGTTTTCAAGGGCTCTTGCTTTACACAGGCAAGATTTATGCCAGCACTCTAAGTGCCTGGCTGATATCAGAGCCACCCAAAAAGCAGTACCCCCTTTTCAACAAAGCAAACTTGAGAAGAGTGAGCTGTAGGAGGCCCTTCTCTGACCCTGTCCCACCTCTCCAGAGTCCCCAGTACCCCCTGGCCATGGCTGCCTGTGCCATAGGTGCCAGCACGGGGTCTGCATACATGTGCCTTTGTGCCTCTGTGCCTCTGTGCAGTTCTGGCTTCTCCTTTTTCTGAAACTGTAGGGTGTTTATCAGACCTGGGGAGATTTTCACTCTCCTCAACAAATGGCAGATTGTTGACCTTGATCAAGTTTGTGCAGTGAGATTTAGTTTTACTGAATAAATGAATGGGTGCGATTTTTCCCTCAAATCCAATAGAAGTACACTTTATCTTGCAATTTCCATGAAAGAGAATTTTTAAGCATTTAAGTGTAATGTATGTTTTAGAATGTAGTGTCTGAGCTGAAAGTCCTGTGATAGATGTTTTCTTGAATTTCCTCATTATATGCATAAATAAGGCTGTTTTGGTGACATTTTGAAATTCAGAGTCCAGGCAATCAAGGAGTTATTGTCTTGTTAATCCATTTGCCTATTTATTTGTAATCTTCAATATTTATATTCTCTTCTTAAGATGTGGATATTAGCAATTATCCCCCTAATGATTTTATCCTTTCTCATTATCAAATTACAGAGGGTTTTTTCCAAGCCATTTTGAGCACTATAAGGAATAAGTCGGTATGGATGTGCCATATTTCAATGTTATATATTCATGAAAATTGTCAGCGAAGACACTGACAAATTTGATAGACCTATTCAATAATATCATCTTCCAGGCCAGACAAACCTCCCCATATGAGCATTGATTAGATCAAGTCTCAGCAGCTGAATGCCAGCAACACAGAGAAGCTGATGGAAGGGGGAAGGAGGCATTTTCAAGCCCAAATAGTCTCCTCTGGTGAAAAATGTGCATCCACAAGTGGTGGATTTGAGCTGTATTTTTGGGTTCCTCAATGGCAGAAAACTCTCCTTTGGCAGCAGCCTCAGGTGGTGCCTTCTGGGCTCTTGGGGAGTCCTGGACTCTCCTGCAGACAGTGCCTTGGCCCGTCCTGCCAGCGCTGTTGCTGTGCCCGGAAGCGATAACGAGCACAAAGTGCTGCACGTCTGCTCATGGCTGCTCCCTTCCCTGCTCACCCTCCTGGTTTCCCGTGGGGTTTCAAATCTACATGACAGTCTTGGATCTTTTTCAGCCCGCTTTCTGGCACTGGGGCCGTCCTGGCACTGCCGGGGGTGCTCGGGCGAGTAATCCCACAGATGGCTGTGTTGCCCAAGCAAACCCAGTGCTCCACCAAAAAGGGCAAAATCCATCTGTGTCAACACATCCATCTTCCCTTGGCTGGGACACGGCTGTGGGATGAAGGCCATGAGAGCCATCACAGATTACAAGCATAAAGAAGAGTCTCGGACTCTTCAATGAGTCCCTTCAAAAGTCCAAGAGTCTTGGGCTCCAAAATAAATACAATTCACTCACAACCATCTTCGTTGTCTGTAACAGGCTTGGAGAGTGGCCAGGAATCAGAACAGCAGTGCTGAATTTCTATAGTGAGTACTTTTTTTTCCCCCTCCCTGGACTAAAATATGAGAACTTCAGACTAGATTCCTTCTCCAGATCATAACATTTTCCAAGTAGGTTAAGTTTGGAATCTAAACCACTTGATATTGTCTGTTTAAATTAAATTTTGTGTCTACTACTATGTCAGCCATTTGCTAAACTGCTGAAGAATAATAAAGCCCCAGAGCTTAGCTATGGGATATAAACTATGGTGCATTTTTGCTCTGCCTTTGTGAACCAGGCTTTTCTTTCTTCCTAATGGAATTAGCAAGTGAGACACAAAGCTGAACACTGTGCAACCATCACGGCTAGAGAGAAACTATTTCTCATCTGCAGCTTTGTAAAAAATGTGGGGGAAATTACATCCTTGCATATGCAGATTTGCTTGGCTTTCGATTCCTCAGACTCAGAGTCAGAGGTTGTCACACTAAGCAAATAGATTATGTAGAAAGTGTTCCTGCTATTCCATCAAATCATTTAAAAATGGAACAAAACTACATTTTAATATTTTCACAGCTGTGTGGCAGCATGAATGCTGTCTAGCTGCGGCCTCCACCTGCACTCACGCACAGACACACACACTCCGGCCTGTGGAAGAACAAGAATGATACAATTTGTACTGTTTTTTTTTTAATGGGATGCTTTTAAATGTTGCTGAATTGTTATTTGCATTTGTTTGCAAGGTTTTATGAAAATATACTGAAGTTTTGTGCTCAGTAAAAGTCCTCAAAAAGTGGTAGATAAGCTCCACAAAACACAGGAAAAAAAACCAATCTAGATTCCTCTGAGAGGTTTTCAAAGTAGCCTGGTGGTCTCCAGCCCTTCTGTTGCCTTGCAGCTCCTCCACTGTTGTTGGTATTCAGAAGAAAAATCTAAAAGGCAGAGATAGATACCAGCTGGTAGGTCAATAAATCTTACTGCCAGCTACTTCTGAACTAAAGTCTGAGTAGCCAACAGAGTCAGTCCCAACTGCTCACTTGGCCCCCAAACCTCTACTTGTCCTGGGTGTTTTTGAAATGAAAACTTGGAGCTGCTTCTTTTTGTGATTTAATTCCAGGGTTGTAAAAGGTGGAGCGTGGAAAGCCCCACTCCAGCATTTTTCTGAGTCATAAGGAAGACTGGATTCCTTATTTCTAAAATAGGAAAGTCTGGGGCAATAATGCAATTGTCTCGCAATGGGCACTGCAGCACAGGCTACCCCAAGTGCTTTTCTTCTATAGAACTCTCTCAAATTTACCTTGAGGTCATGCTTGGCTCTATCTTGCTGGAATCTACATAATTTTTTTGGAATGGGAAACAGACACACTGTGGTAGGGGTCACATAATAGCCTCACAAACAAGCCCCCTGCCAGGAAGGAAGCTGCAGCACTCCAGAGCACTGTGCCATGTGATTTAACAGCACTTACTCCTAACAGTCTCTTCCTGAGGGGCATGCAAAATAAAAACAGGCTTATGGAGATTTTAAAAACAAGCGAGAGGGAGAGAGAAATATTGCTTATTTAATCTGCCAGCCTCAAGAGAATACCTCACTTTTTATGGGAGTTCTCCTCTAATTTTGAATTACATGCGCTAAGCTTGGTAAAATGTGCTTTGTTTTTTTGGATTTCTGGGGGGGTTGTGGTTTTATAATGAGATAAATTGTGCCTTTTCATTACTTATGATTTCCCAGTGTCATGCTCATGGAACCTGTAATTGTTAGCATTAAAACTTAAATTAGGTCTCAGGTGAACTGCTAGACATCTCTTTACCTAGACTGATGTAGCTCAAGGAGGAAGAACATTTCCATTTGTGCCTCTAAAGCTTAGCCGTTAATTCAGTCACTAATGAATGCGAATCAAAAGTTGCAGAATGCGTTTGTGCTTTCTTTCCGTAATAAACAAATTCAGTATTGTTGCGAGTGAACATTATAAAGAAAGCTATTTGATTTGCATAGCTTGGTAGCCTGAAAATTCAGTAAATCCAGGCTAAGAATTTGATCTGTAGGAAACAAACGGGAAAAACAAGTTCCAGCTTGTAACACCAGTATTGGCATGGGCAGCCTAAAACATACAAAATCAGACCAGGCTGTTTTACTGTTGCCAACATCCCTGAAGCATTTAAGTCCTGGAAATGAATTCAGGTGCAAAGCTTCCTTAATATGTGGGGTGAAGATGGAGGTTGTAATCCAAGTCTATTTTTATCTGGGGTTTCTATCAGAACTGTGAGAAATTTATAAAACTTGATTCAAACACCACTTCTGCTTGCCCAAGACTGTGTGCCTTACTTGTTGGTTTTCCCCTTATGCTATGGTGTTAGCAGTCTTCTGTAACATTTTGTTCTCTTAAAGGTTATGGATAAAAACAGAAATTCTATGTTCAATAGAGATGAGTAGACCTGAGTTCATGTAGGCATTTCTACAGATTCTTCCATTTGTGTCCCAGTCCATAAACACAGAATGTATCCTTTACATATGTTTGGTGTTATTTGCAGCATAGGAACCCATGCTCATGAGCAAACCTGAACCTTTCAGTACTTGCTGATCTCTTGGTCCTCTGCTCAGTGTCTGTGTTTTGATCAGAAGAATGGGTAAAAATGGTACCTCGAAGGGAGGCAAAGCTTGCAGAAGAGAAAGACACCTTCCTGCTTACACATAAAAATGTGATCCCCAAAACTCAACACAGGCTGAATTGTGCCTGATTTCTAGAGTTGTCTTTAACCAGATACCTACTTCCTAAATAGGACCTCTAATGGAGAAGGATACCCAGAAGAAGGGTAGGGACACTTGGAAAATCACTTTTATGGTTTGCAATCATGCTAGTTGTTATGCTCTAGTTAAAGCTATTCTCAAAATTTGCTTTTCCTAACCTTTGTTTTCAGAGGTTTAGGGAAATGAAGTGACATGATCTACAGCCAGTGTTCGGCTGCCAGGGATATATGGAATATACACCATAATTCCTGGCTGCAGCCTCTGCAATTATCAGTGGATTTACAGTTATCCAGAAAGGTCTTTTTATATCTGACTAAATCACATTGTAGCACCTAGTTGATACTGCATCTTTGCCACATTTCAGGCTCTCCTTTGAGATATACCAGCATTAAATAGCAGAGTTCTGTATGAACTCCACCTAACAATGCAGGCCATGAAGTGGCAGATGTGTACTTGAATTTACTGCAGACAGCCCCGAACCCACTGCACACCAGAAGTCACAGGGAGGCTTAAGTTTTTCTCCCTTTGGGGTCTAGAAGGACTGTGCAGCCCAGTTCCTCTGTAGGATCCACAAAAGTGTGCGGGTATGGTCTGAGACGTGCAGTGACACAGGGTGGTGGCACCTGTGACTCCTGGGGTGCTCTGCTGTGGTGGCTGTGTTTCATACTGTCTCAGCTGTGCTGCTCTTGTAAGTATGGGGCTGTAACCCCAGCACTTCATCCATATGCCAGGAGGATGGTTGTTACCAACTGGCTTTGGCATTTTGACACCCTGAAGGCATTTGCCTCGTGCTAGCATCTTCTTCCCTTTCTGAACTCCCCTGCTTCCCCTACAAGAAAAGAAAGTTTAAAAAAGGGGGGATCTGAGGCAACACTCTATCAATCTATGTGAAGGAATAGGGTGGAAAATTAATCCTGTTTTCTGTATTTGGGGAGGAATTTCCCTCACCCTTGGTTCCATCCTTCCACTGGGCTCCAGGCACTTTGATCATCTCAAGAGTCATCCTTCAAGGATACTATTCAAGATGGTGCACAGCGGCTGTTTGCCATCCCCTACACTAATCTGAATTAGCTGATAGATATTAAGGAGTACCACAGTGTACTTCTATGCCCAGCAGCGCTCTTTTAGGCCTAGTTTCTGTAAATTTGCTGTTAGGAATTACAGAGCCTTCCCAAGGATTTGAGAGTTAAAGTTATAATGAGGTGTTAGAATATCCGTTTTTGGGAAACATCAACATTTAAATATTTGTGTTTGATCTAGTTTGAAATGTTAAAAAAATTTATTTTGAAATATTCATAGAACTGAATTTCCTCAGAATTTTGTTTCATGGGATGTTTTGGCATTCTTTATGAAATATTAGATATCAAAATACCATGAGATGAAAGCATATGACAGTTGTAATAAATAAGTTGTAACTGTAAGGAAAGTTGCTACTTAGAACTGACTGAAACATCCTCTTTTGTAGAAGAAGTATCATCATCTTGTCAAATTGCAATACAAACACGAGATAATTTGATCATTTAGACACGTGCAATGTAACCTGAGCCTTAAGATAACAAAGGCTTTCACCTGGGTTCAGGAGTATAAACGTATCGGGTGGAATTAAAGGAAGTACAGTTGGGGAAGAAAAGAAGGAGCTGTGTATTTATTTTTAGTAGACCTTCAGAATTAGACTAGATGGAGACAAGTGGCAAATTTTGCCTGGTTTAATAGATTTTAGTAAAGAAGGTAAAAACAGACAAATATTTTGGCACAACCATTTTACTTGGCTGATGGTTCCTCTTCTTTCCTTTGAATACACCTGCTAAACAGTGCATTTACATTTTCCTTTGAATCCACCTGCTAAAAGCCACACCTTGCACTGATTTTCAAGCAATGCAACATAACTATTCTTCTCATATTAACATTTAGTGTATGAAACCGCAAGTGACAGAAGCTTGTTTCTGAAGGAAAATGGGAATAGTTTAGAGAAAGTATGAATTTCAGCAGAAGATGCAGTATTTTGAATATAAGCTGTACCTTCTCCCATACTTCTGTCCATAGAAATATTCCTCTGCATTCAGGATAAACCCAGCCTCAGCAGTTTAAGGAGCACCTCTGTATCACCAAGCAAGTAGAAGTGCTCTTAATAACTCAGATTTGAAAAGCAACATTTAGCTGCCTAGAAAGGTGGCTTCTTACACAGTTGGGCTGTCATTTTCCCTTGTACCCATGAGCATTAAGTGAGTGTGAAACTCTCTTCTTGGAAATACAGCAGCTGTAAACAAAATGTGCTATTAGAGCACCAGTGGCAGTGCATGTCAGAATATTATCAGCACTGAATCAAAATGCACTGCTTTGCCTGCTGCTATCACAGCTTTAGCCATTTTAGACAGCATTACATAATGGCAAAATATTTTTCAGGGGGAGAAAAACCAAATTAAAACTCTCCCTATGGTTTTAATTTCCCTCTTATTTTATCTGTGGTTTAAAGCTGTGTCAGGTATACATCAAAAACACCCCTTCCCTAGAGTATTTAGTTTACACTTTCATTTAATAATGGAAGTGTACTTCCATCCTGCTAGGATGGGAAAGGATTAAATAAAAAGCACTGTTCTAAAATCACGTAACGGTAGTGTAGCCTGTCTCCATGCTCTTCAAATGAAGTAGCCATGGAAAAGCTTGTTATTAGTCTATAATATCAAAACTGATAAACTATTAGTGTTTTGTCAGGCATGATAAATGCTAAACATTTTCCTCTGCAGATTGCCTCAACAAGAACTGTGACTGTTTTTAGACACATCTGGCACTGCAGATTTTTTTCCATCCTGCATTTCAGTGATTTAAAAGGCCTTGGCTGGGCAGAAGGATGTCAGCTGTTTGGTTTAAAATACTGTTATAAGAGTCAATAAGATTTAAAGAGGCAGTAGGTAAAATTCTGGCCTTGCTGAAAGTAGTGGGAGAATGGCCATTGACTTTAATGGCTTTGAGATTTCTCTGTATGTCTTTTTCGTCCATTTTTATTCTTAGTAAATTTTCCATTTCCCAGAATTGCCCTTTCTTTTCCATTCAGCTTCTCCCACTTTCAATATTAGCTGTAGGAGTGAGTGCAGCGTTAAAATACCAAACCCTTTATTTTCACAAATGCCATCTTTACAGCTCACTTCTGTGGCATTGCTGTAAGACAATAATAACAGGTATATAAAAATAGTCAACACAGGTATTCATTTATAAAAAAAAAAGATGTTCTTAATAGACTTTTCTGTTTGTGCTTCAAAGTGAGCTGTGTGATCAGTGATGAATCCCAGCACCTTTGTGGGGTAGAGAAGCTGTTCCAGTCTTTATGGAAGGAAATTACAGGGCAAACTGTGCTTGCTTTCTGTCCCATCACACAGGGAGAGCCACGGCTCTGGATGGAAGAGTTTGATGGGAGACAGGGTACCAGACCCTGCCTGCTGTTGGCTTGTTTCAGCAGGCAGAGTCTGTGGGGAAGTCAGCTCGAGGACACCACGCTTCCAGAAGAGTTTGCAGTCAGCAGACAGGGACAGGTGACGGCTTCATCGCCGGGTCTTCAGTGCACCCTGGAGGGGTCTCTTGCCACCCCTCAGGCTGTGATGGGCACAGAGTGTGTTCTGCAGCCTTGGGTGGCTCCTCTCTGCATCTCAAGAGATCAGCTACTGCCTGACAGACCTTTGGCACTGGAGTAATAGACCAAAAGCTTACATTTGTGTGGTGACAGTGGACCCTTTTGATGCAAACCCAAACACGTGCAAAGGTTTTGGCTCTGTCCCTCCATGGCAGGGTTTCAGGACAGATGGGGAACAGTGTATCTTTGGTAAAATAGGTAAAGGAATGTAGCAGGTTTTGCTGCAGTGGCGTTTTATATTGTTTTACCATTTTCTCCTACACTTAAAATTGGGAGTAGTAAGAGATATCTCTCCAGCTCTAGGCATGGGAAAGCAAGCACACTGCTTAGAATGCTCCTGTTTACCAAGCAGGATTTTCAAACATATAGTCTGCTGAAAGCCGACCCTCTGAGCAGCCACAAAAGATTTTAACAATACAACTGGACTGATACAAAAAGCAAGGTTGTAGACTGTGTGGACCCATTGCCATCACAGCCTTACAATGCAGGACACAGGGCAGAAGGGTGAGTAAAAATAGCATCAAACCACGCAGGATTCATCCCTCAGCAAGTGTAACGTTTGATTTGTACGGAGGAGTGATCATGGGTTTGCAACATGCCAATAAAATGTTTCTGAGCGTAACAAAACTTTTCTGAACAAAAGCAGTGAAAAGTATGGCTGAAACCATGCTTTTAGCCAACAGCAGACATATCTCTGAGTAGTCACAGGCCATTCAGGGTCATGCTCTGGCAACTAAAATAACCAGGATATTCACAAGGGATTTGCCAGGCATGTGATTCAGGAAGTATACAAAAATACCACATATAGGAGTCAAGTATTTTTATTTCAGTCTCCTATTTTCTCACACACACTTCCCCCAAATTCTGCAGCTCTTTCTTTAGTTTCCTGGATGAATCCTCTTGGACAGCATGTTTTTACAAGCACAGATGCTACCTTGGAAAAAAAGAAAGGAGGGAAGGGAGCCAAATGGGTGTCACACTTCAGCTTGGCAGCATCTTGCCAACATGTGCCCCAAAAAAAGGGGAAAAAAAGGACTGCTTTTAGTAATCAAAACTGAATATAAAATCAGTGCAAAACTAGGACTGTAAAACCTTCAGATTGTCAAAAGGACTGAAGGAAACGCCGTGTAGCCAAAATGACATCCCTGACCTACTTGTCCGCACTGTCATATACCTGGGTAACCTTTTCGTCTCTATGCCTTCCATCAAACCTCTCCAACAATTTTGCCATTCATACTTGCTTTCAGTTGTAATTTTTTGAGTTTGTTTGAAGTGTGCAACCAGAAAGTAAAGTCTCATATCACCATGCTGGCAGACCTAAATATAAGTCGGAGACCTTTTCAAACATGGCTTCTCTGTGGAAAACAACTCATTCAGACCTGGAGTACCTATTGGAAATTAGGGGGCAGCATGGTAATTGGATTAGGGTGTGCTTTTATGTGCATCAGTTTCTCAAAGGGAAGTTCCTGCTTTGTTTCAATGATTGCCTGCCCGATCTTTCCACCTGTAAAAGCCACGCACACAGCTGAAGGGCTGAGAGGATGGATGGAAAATGCAGCTCTGTGTTATGTAACATGTGCCTGTTCTCTGAGCATGATCAGGTGGATACAGGCTGTAAGTGCATCTCCACACAAACTGGAAGCATGCTTTGTTAATCTACAGTTTAATTGCTTAAAAGCAATTTTGATCAGTGTAGTCTTTAAAATCTGGAAGAGCTGCTGGTTGCACCAGTACTTAAATTCCTGCAGGCCACCTGTGTCGGTGCCAGAGAAGGGAAAACTTCAGGACATGTGGGATTGGATGTGTGAATTGGAGACCTTTGGAGTTTACATTGTTCTAGAGATTAGAGGGAAGAGGAAAAAACTGTAATGATTTCCACATTTCCAGAGGGGGATTGGAAATACCAAATCAAATTTACAGGTGTGATCCTGGAAGCATGCCAGGCTCAATCATACATGGTACAGGAGTTAACCTGGCAGGAATTGCAAGGGCATAACTTAGGGCACAGCAATGCTGCTCCGAGAGCACTTGCACCCCATTCCTCCCATTTCATCATCCCCATGGAGGAAAAGATATGTCCTAGGTGGGCAAGATGAATCCTGGGTTTTTAATGGATAGGCTCCCATTTTTCCGCTGGAGCCCCCTCCAAGCACACCCTGAGCTGGGAGATGGAGACATCATTAGTCACGCGACTGTCCCCCAGGGCAATGCCAGCCAAACGATCCTGCTCCTTCTACACATCAATATTCCTGACACCCATCTTAAAACTTAGGTCATGCATATCCATCTACTTTTCAAAAAGTGTCAGAAGGATACAAATATCCCTTCACTATTTTTAGAGCCATATCAAAAGTATTTATCAGCTTTCTGGCACCCCATCCCATTTGTCATAGTTGATGCTATCTGCCAGTAGGCAATGGAGGATGAGGTGCTCTAGAAATACAGTGGTGGGTGGATGAGACTCCATAAGCTGAGACCACAGTGAGGGTGACTCCTGGGAGCTGTGCCTGTTGTCACAGTCAGGAAGCGCCTGTCACGGTCTTCTGATAGCAGGCAGAGCCGGGGCTCATGGGAGCAGCTCATCCTCACCTCAGTGTTTCCCAACCCAAGGGGTAGTGGAGGAAGCAGGGAGCTCAGCTGGGAAGCAGGGCTGAGCAGTGGGAGAGGAGGACAGCTGATGTCTGGTGACCACCATCCCTCCTGCTGCCCACCGGCCCTCCCACACCGCCTGGTGATGCCGAAGGACCACTTCCCTCGGCGCACATCCTGGCTGTGCAGCCCAGCACCAGTGTGCATGAGGACGGGACTCAGTCTGTGGATTATGCATAATTCATACTGCTTATGCGAGGTGGTGCAGGAGAAGTGCTGAGAGTCATGTTTTCCATGCACACATTGCCAACAGGAAGCTCTTCCAGCTCCTTCGTAGCACATACCTCGAGGCCTGGCATCAGGCAGCTCTTTAATGTGCAGGTAACGTGTTCATCGGCCTCGTGCCACAAAATCGGGCTGTTTTCATAGCCCTGTTGGTTTTTAGAAGGCAATGTATTCAGATTGAAACTTTGCCCACATACCATCTGCTTCAGCCTTATCTTCTTTTGACAAGAAAGCTGAATATATAATGTCCACTTGGCTTTCCTGGTGTTACATAAGGTTGTGGTTTTGTGTTAGGTTTGCAGTTTCAGAGCTCCTCAGCGGCTCCTGCAACATGCTCCTGCTCTTGTTTTCAAGTGGAGAATCAGTGACAAAAATCAATAGCATCTTCAAAGCTATAATGAATGTGACCCACAGGCTTTTTTAGGATGACCACAAGCTTCCATCATATGTCCAAGGCCTATTTGCAAATATTGACTGGTATTGCAGATTATCTGTAGCTATTTCATATGAAATCTTAAGGTCTTGCAGTTTTGCTCTCTGTGTTCAGTTTGGTATCAAAGGTGCAGCTATAAATCACAAGACCCACCCAGAGACACTATTGATGGCCAAGATCACCAAATTATGAAAATTAGGTGTTTCGGGGGTTTTTTAAGCTTTTTAAGGAGGACAGTTCTCAGTTAGCTCCAAGTGAGTGAAAGCACTGCTTTGGAATGGAAGCAGACTCTGTTTACTTGAAGTGGGGAAAAAAAAAGTGGAACCTTCATATGCAAATTTATGGCATTTGGAAATGTCATATAGCCACATCTACATATAAATAAGCTGCTCTGGAGTGCTGCACTAGCCGGGCTGCTTTGATATAGAAATTGCATAGTAGCACACAAAGCAGAAACAGCAGGACGCTGCTCGGTCAAGTTTGGAGAGTTTTGTTCCTTAATCACCACTTAACTAAGTTAACTAATATTGCTGTGTCACTGCAGTGCTAGACTGGAAAGGGTTGTGAAGAGCTGTTGGTTGGTGAGAGTCGTGTGTGTGCTGCTGGGGCTGTGCAGCAGGGATGGTAGTCTGTCTCCTGTGCCCCAAAAGATAGCAGTGCACATAGAGATCTTCCTCTGGCAGCGTCCCTCTGCTGATCCATGCCTGCTTTCTCTAAAAGAGACACAATTTGGTTGTACAAAGAAGCATCTTCTGCTGCTAACATCCACATGTTAGGGTGGTATTTCCATGTCTGTTTAATCTGGTATTAAACAGTAAATTGAAACTCTCAAGCATACTTTTTCAGAAGGGACGACATAGAGAGGAGCCCTGATCTGGTTGTTCCTGTCCATTTTTTACCCCCTCCAGCACTGGCACTAATGAGTAGCTGGAGGAGAGGTGGATGGGAGAGAAAACAAGCCATCGGCTGGGCTGTTGGGAGGAATTTCTCACAGAGGGTGACACCCGCTCTGCTCATGCCGTGCCGCGTGTGATGGATCCAGCCCTCGCCCCTCTGCCTTCAAGCATGCAGCCTAATTGGAGGGAACCTCACAAATCTCTAAACTGACACAAACTCTTTTTCAACACAGAATTACAGTAATAATAAGGTTAACTCATCCTCTAAGGGCTCTGTCATGAGCTGCCTAAGGAGATCATATGCAAGGAGGTAAACTATGACTTAATTTCTTTACACTGCTGGTTTCTGAAGGGGGAGGACGCTGCTCCCACAGGGCTGGTGGCATCTCTCTTAGGCAGGAGAATCTGAGTGAAGGGAACGTCAGCAGCTTGCCAAAAACAAAGAGTAGCTGAGTTAGCACAAAGAGGGATTTAATCTATTCTAAGAATGGGGTTAACACAGAATTATTCACTCCTGACACAAAAGAAGGCAGCACAAACTGTAAGGGCTCCTTTACTCAGGGGTTTGATAAATCCACAGTACAGCCCCACATCATTAAATCACAACCCTAGCAATGATTGCAGCCCTTAAGACCAGCCCCCACAGCAGCTGCCTTAAAGAACTCTGTCTTGTGTTACTTCATCCACAAAAGTATGGGGAGGTGGCTTGGGGACTGCTGACACAGGGATGACAAGGGGAGCCGGAGACCTCACCGGTCTGCTGGCCTGGGAATGAGCCTCTCTGTGGAGCTGCTGCAGGGAGAGCTCAGTGCATCATCCACCCCTTGATGTCCTGGATCAAGTGTGGAGTGCAGCATCCAAGAGCAGTGACTGTTTCTTCTAGGGGTGGCCTCAGTCAGGGTGAGAGGATGAAACACGGTGATGGGGAAGCAGAGGAGGTCGCACAAGGTGACGCAGCAGACTGCCTTACCTCCCTGAATGAAACAATCACCCCAGGGAGGAGTTGAGTCTAATGAGAGCACCTGGACATGGAGAAAATGCTGCTTTGGAGCAACACATTAGCTCATGTGGTGGTTTTTCTCTTTCAGTTTAGCTTATATTGCTGGGTGTTCCTGTTCACACGTGTGGGCAGTGGTTGCTGCCATGTACTTGCATCACTGTGCAACTTTGGGTTTTATTGCACCTTGTATTGCAGTAACTACTTGGCAGCACCTCCTTTTATTTGCAGGAGCCTTGGCTTTTAGGGGCCTGTACAATCTCTAGGGTAAGCTATCTGTGAATTCAAGGGGACAACAGACACTGTGAAAACAAGGGAAAAAAAAAAAAGAAAAACAGTCCTGTTTAGTTTTGAGCAGACAAACGGTCTTGTTATGTGCAGGAAAATGATTAACAAGTTGCTTGATTTCAATCAGTTTTCTCGGAGAAGGAAGATGTATTCACAGATGTTGTAAATAAAAGTGCTTCTTGATTTCCGAAGTTCAGCAACAGCTTTAGCCTATATAGCATAGCCCCATATATGCTGACAAGCTGAAAGTATTTTGTTCTCCATTTGAACATCTGGGGATTATTAGTGTCTTAATTCATTGGCTTCTATTATTAATTATGGCAGCGGGCTGAATAATTACGATGCATTGCTGCAAAGACAAAGCACAATATTTTTTTTCAAAGTGCACTAGGACATCTTGCCATCATCTCAAACATAAAAAGCCCTAGATTATTTTTAAAAAGGAAAGAGGATTTTATCTTATTCCAGGGAACTGATTTGCATAGGGACATTTAAAATTAATAAATTACTGTGTTCAGCAAGCCTATTTTGTGCCTGAGAAAAGAAGTGAATGTAATTTATTTCACCATGTTCCGTTCCCTTTTTTCCCCTTGGTGAAGCAGCTAATGTGGGAAGGGTATTTTTTGTGCAGTTCATGTAGAAAAACTAGCTTCAAGTTTGTGCTTGGAGTGGCTGCAGGAGGAATTTAGGCTCAGGCTGCAGCATAGTGGTGCCAGACGTTTTCAGCTGACATTTAGTGTCTCATTTTCCACTTGCTCTCAGGGAGAGTGGGCTGGTGAGCTCCCTCTCGAGCAGCAGCAAGCACTTCCTTCGGAATTCTCACTCGACGCCCACCCAAACAGTGATTTTCAGGCGAGTTGCTTGCACACATTTTCTTCATTGTCAAGAGGCACTCTATAACTGTCAAAGCAAGGTTTCAGCAGCAGGGAACGTGCGGGGTGAAGGTGCTCCCCAGGCTGGCCCTGAGCAGCTGCCAGCAGTGCAGTGGGGCCGTGCAGCAGGGCAGCTGTGCCAAGGACTCTGGGCCCTGGGGTTGTTCGGCAAAGACCTGGGAGAAATCTCTTTTCTCTCGTCAGAGCTGGGTCTGAACTGGGATTTATCACGGCAGTTCTTCATTACAAGTGAGTAGAAAGCCTGCCTAAGGACTTCATCCCTATGTTGCTGTGGGACCTCAGTTCCTGTTGTATGCTATTGAAGAGAGGGGGGAGGTACCAGCAAACCTGCTAAAGCAATTCTGCACTTTTAGAGGGAGCAACAGCATTACCATCCTCCTCCTGGACCTTTGAACCATTCCTGCAGATGTTTCTGGCCTGAGAAAGTTCCCTTTACATCAAAAGAGCAGCAATTGCTGACTGTGAAGACTGAAGATGAGTAACATAAACTATCCCTAGGCTCATCCACAGGGTTCAGATTCCCACCCGTAGTCAATCAGCTGAAGCTCTTTCCCAAAATTCAAGGCATCCCTGCCTTTGCTCCACAGGTGGATACTCTCTGGATGTTTGTTTTGATTTCAAACAAGAATTGCACAGAAATCTCTTTCATGCAGAGCAGAAGACCTTTGCTAAGAAAGTTCCCAGTGCTATGCTCTGCAGCATCTCTTTGGGAGAGCTGACAGGGAGGTAAAAGGAGTGAGGGGAATATGCTTCCAAAAGGGGTTGAGAAGGTTAAAGACATAAATTTGACCCAAGAATCCCGTTTTCCCTTCATATGTCCTCTGATAATGTGATGTGTACAAAGTCACTACTTCAATATCAGCGAGAGCTTCCATCTGCAAATTTGACTGACCTCAGCAGTATTAAAAGATTAAATTATTATGTAAGTCAATTCTCCTTAACAACTTTTTCCAATGAGATAGGTGTTAAAATAGCTTCTGCTGCACATCATTCACTGTCTCATCCCTTATTTGATGAAATGTATGTGTACCATGTGTATTTTCAGGACTTCCCTTGTTGCAGGGATGACTGTACACTAGGTGTTAACATTGTACATGAGCCAATATTTTCTCATATGGGCATAGCCTAATAGTTATTATTTCCAAAGCTCCAACATTACCTGCTGTACATCAGCCAAAATGCTAACATCAGAATTTATGGGCTGTGGCCCTCTACTTTGCTTGCTTGAAATCACCTAGAAAATCTCACTAATTCACACATGAAGAATGACAGAATTATCAGCCCTGCAGAACTAATTGTCAAGTGCCTGGCAGTCAATTCTTGGGTACAAGAATCCTATTTTTGCCTAGATTGTTATTTTAATTTCTCTAAAGTGGATTGTAGGACCTTATGTCTGGAAAGAATTTTCTGGGCACTCCAGACGGTACTTGATATAATCCTCATCAAGGGCACTAATAGATTTATTCCTTTGTCAGCAGCACTACTTGCACATGTTTGGTTGTGGAACAGGAGCTCCACGTTAGCTCAGATGGGAGCTGGGGACCAGTGAGGGCTTCCCAGAGAGAGTCTGTCTGCCTTGTTTTCATCACTTGCAGAGTCACATCCTGCAACCAGGCAGACTGTTCCAGCTTTTGAATTCCAGCTTTCACTGAAATAGTTACCTGAGAATCCTAAGTGTGTACATTCAGCTTCCAAAGACTGAAGGAAAGCCATATAGCTAAACCAGAAATTAAAATTAAAATTATACAAAATATATTTGAAATCATTCTTCTGCTCCATCTTGATGAAAGACAGGAACAGGCACAGATATTAAGGAATTTAGACAAGATAGCTTTAAATAATATATTTAACATTTCAGAAGACAATCCATCAGGAAAAGCAAGATCACTGAGTGGTTGGTCAGTCACACTGGATATCTTTGTAGGATTCCCTTTATCCCAGAGAAATAGCTCATCATCTCAGCCTCTCCCTGCCATCCGCAGAGAAGTTGGAGAGCAAGGGTTCAGCTGGGAGGCTTTTCCAGTAAGAGAGATGATAAGCTGTTCCAGGCTACACAAAGTAGCATCTGGCCTCCACGCACTTAAAAATAATGTGTTTTGACTAGTGTGTCTTATTTGATAGGCTATCATGTCATGTGCTGGCACTAACAAGAGATGTGAACAATATGAAATGTCATGTTAGGCTAAAGACACAAAAAATGCTGCAGAAATGCAAAAGATGTTGGCTTCATCAAAGTGAGTTTTTCGATCAGAAAAGCGCTTCAAGAAAAAGATTTCTGAATACGATTGATCTGGAGGGTGAGGGTGCATTTCTTTTTTGAAATAAAAAGGACAAGCATTTTGAGAAACGTGGCAGGAATTTCTTTTGTCCAGAGATAGGAGAGACTGACCCAGTCAGTCCAATTTTTCCTCCAGTCTTTACAGCTGGCTCCTGCCTTAAATCCTGTCCATCACAAAAAGGTACAAGTCTGTCCTTTTGGTGCAAATAAAACTTTCCCACATTGTTGCCAATAACAAGGCAGCAAGTCTCGTGTGCGAAGAGGAGCTACTGAATTTTACATTATTGAAACCTGAGTAACTTTGAATTTGGTCTGTCTCATTGCTTTATGCATACAGATCTGCTGTGCTTGGAAGAAAGTGGGTTACTTTGTATTTAGCTTTGCTCTCTGCAGGAGTGAGGTTGGTGTGGTAGAGGGGCTCCTTAGTTTAGTGATACTGTAGTTTGATTAGTGCAAATTGCATCCAACACTGAATTTATAAATAATCCAAAGTTATAATAATGGTGGAAGTCTTAATTTATTTAATTTAGATTTAATTTTTTAAGATATGTACAGTTCTTACTTGCTTCATAACCTCTGCATGGTGTTTATTTATATCCTCTCTTTTTAGGATCAATTTATAGTTCTTGTTTCATGGTGAGGTAAACCCTGTGATGCATTCATAAGGGTTAGTATCTCATCAACAGCTAGATTGCTGAAAAGTGCTCAGGTCCTTCCAGAAATGGGAGCAGTCAGTTTTAACATGAAGGGACTTTTAAAGCTTGCCTGGGTGTTTGGGTCTCTACAGTGGCTCTGAAAAGGGTTTTGTAATGAGAAAAATAACCTGTTTTGAGGCAGGGAAATATTTTGTGTGCGTTCAAAATGTGCTAGAAGGGGGAACTTCTCAGTCTGAACGAAATGATGTTTTTATTGTGGTCTGTATTTCGAGCAACCAAAATGGCAGATCAAACTAAATATGTGGTTTTCCCCCTCTCTACCTTTATATTAAATCCCTGAGTCTTTCAGAGGAGTCATCAGTCAAAATGAGATACAGATAATTTGTGTCTAAGTTTTGTGGGCTCTTCTGAGGCAGGTGACAAGTGTTCCTGAATGAAGTGTTTACCCTATGAAGTGTTTATCCTACAAATGCTAGCAAAGCTTGGGCCATCTCATTTTTGATTCAGTAAAGCATTTCCCATCACAACATTATGCTTAGAGGTGTAATTACAAGTTCTGCACGATCCTAGATTTACTTTAAAGTGTGCCAGAGACCTTGTTCAAGAAAACATGGTTTCTACCCACAATTGCCAGCCCTACAGCCTATACACAGTGAGAGCATCTGCACATCCAGATAGGTCCTGGTCCCCCTTTCAAGTCCTAGATTAGTCTTCCTGAAAGTAACAATTTCCCCCCCATTTTGAACTGTGCCTTTAAAAAAAAAAAAATTAAACCAAATGTTTTCACACCGTTTTAACAACGCTGCTGACTGATCTGAGAGAGGACAGATTCTCGCACTGAGTGGTGGTGCGCAGACATGGCAGAGATACCTCGACACCTGAGAAGGAACTATCAGAGATACACACCCACGTGCATGTGCCCACAGAGCAGTGTTCTGTTCTTCAGAAAGGAAGCAAACTTCCTCTGGTAAGGGAAGATTTGAAGGAAATGGTGTTATGTTTTCCACAATAGCAAAAAATGTGTATTAATAAGGATCCCATATTTCTCGCTGCAGTTTCCCAGACGGAAATAGATTTGAATGTGGGCCATAGCAGAGGTCCAGCACACCCAGAACCCATCAGGCACAGTGCACAGGTGCTCACTACAGGGGTATGGAATCCCACAAGTCTCGAGCACATCAGGATCTACATGTGTGCAGTGAGCAAGTCCATGGATAGCGGACGTGTCACGCACGTTTATTCCGTCTGGGAGGATTTCCAGGGGCATAAAGGAACATGCATGGAGTCCTGTTGGGGTGATAACTCTGTGTATATATTTCACATGTTGGTAGCCAGTGTCTCACTTAGAGGGTGATAGGTAGCCAGAAATGTTTAGTACCAGACCAAATGCACCTTGTGTTCCCACCTTTTTCCGGTAGCAAAAATTCCTGGGCAAGCTGTCAAAGGAAGTTATACCATGGCTCTAACATGCCTCCTGTCAGCACCCCCCGTCTGTGCTGTCCCAGAGACAGCTGTGAGCCCCCAGCCCAGGAACCCTCCCTGCCCCTGATGCTCCTGCCCTGCATGGTCCCTAACAGCCTCCACAGGTATCCCAGGGTAATCAGGGAAGAGGGAGAGGCACACAGACTTGTGTTCAGCATATGTGCATTTGAAAAGATGCAGTAATGGTCCATAGTGCAGAGGTCCTGAAAATCCCGAGGATGAAAGAGAAGCTAATGCTGTCAGCCGGGACGTAGAGGTTGCCTGTCATCCTCATTTGCTGGGAGCTGGTCCTTGCCTGTTTTCACATAAGGACAATATAACCAACTTTATTAGTGCAAGTGGTTAGAGACTCTTACAACTCTCCTTGGACAGCAGCGACAGAAAAGAAATTCATTATGAAAATCTGAATCTTGGATCTGCTGCACACACTTTTCCCAGAGGTGGGATAATACCTAAGCATGCCTGCTGCCGGCATGGCTGGCTCGGAGGCAGAACACAAATTGCAATTCTTTTATAACACTCGGGGACTTCCTTTGGAAGATAAAAATGCTTCGACTTATTTGTGTGCAAACTACATTTCCTCAGACATCCATCATGAGATTTCTTTCTTCTGTTTTTAATTAATCATGGCTAGAAGATACTATCACAGAAAAGGAGTGTTACCATTTGAGATATCGTAAGTATTGGTTAAAGGGAAGAATTTGCCAAAATTACCCAGATTAATTAATACCTTGGTGGCCTACAAAATTCATGTGAGTTCATGGTGGTAACACTCTGTGTTTCAGCCTGTGAAGTTGAGCACATACCTGTTTCAAAACTAAATGAAGCCTCCATTTTCCTGGCTGCATGAAGGGATTTTCCAGGATTTGCAGTCTCAGTGACTCTTTAACTGCTGCAGAAGTAGGCTCAGAAAGTCAAACTAGTTTAAAGTGCTGGGTGTTATGGGATGTGGAGGAGGCCACTGGGCTCTGGGCATGGGCATGCAGCACTGATGATAAACTTCAGCTCTGGACTCCTGCTCTAGTTCAGCCACAAAATTATCTGTCTGTATATGTTCTGTTGAATGACCAAATGTGTTGTAATGTATATTACATGCAAATGTCCAGAGACTCCCTCCTAACCTTGTCTTGGTCTGAGGAGACAGTCCATAAAATATGACAGAAATAATCAGGTATTTTGTATGCGCTATTCTGTCATCAGATTTTGAATAGTCACATTATTGTCTCTGGTGTCTCATTTGCTGTAACTTGATAGGAATTATTAAAGAACGAGATAAACCTTTGTAAATCTTCACATCATCCAACCTGTTTGAAGGGGCAAACCCTTACTCTTGCTTCCCATGAACAACATCTTTCACACCTTGTTCTTCTAATTTTCCTTTCTTTGATATGTTGAGTTCTTTCCATCACTTCACCTTATCCTACATGGTCAGGTTAACGTTCCCTTCACCTGTGTTCACAGAGAATGCAAACAAACTGGAAGAAAGTGCAAGAGGGATCTACATCCCTTGTCCAGAGCATTACAACGGCTTCTGCATGCATGGCAAGTGTGAGCACTCCACAAACATGCTGGAACCATCTTGCAGGTAACCCTTCTCCTACCAGCAAGGGAAGGCTGCACGCATGGAAATTCTGACTTACAGAAACACTTCATCTAGATCAGCTATGGAAAATAATGGCAACCATGGCCCTTTGTGCTACAAAATCCATCAGACTTAAATTATTCAACGACGTCCCAAAAGTGTATTGAGTTATGAACAATGTTAATTGACTGTAAAGCCATCCAGTAACCTTCAGTTATATTTAGATGCATTTTTAAAAGCCCTTCACAAAGTGCTCAGACCACTGCTAGGTGTCCTCCTCAACCTGAAGGAGAGGAGTGCCACCAGGGATGTGTCCCTGCTGTGGCAGGAGTGATGCTCCTGGGGCAGCTGGCTGGGGTGAGGTGGCTCCTTCAGCAGGAGGTGATTTTGGAGGCGGTTTGGGCAGGGAGGAGGAAGGTGGTGAAAGCACTGTAGTGCTCCCGCAGTGAATGCCTCCCTGCACAGGTGCAGACATTACTTCTGGAGTCCACATAGGGGCCAGGTAGCATGAAAAGGACTATTACACACGAAGCACCATTTTCCTGGGACCTTGGAATGCGAGCGCAAAGATACAGGCCAGCCTTTCTCCCCAGAGCAGAACCTCAAGCCAGCTTCTCCCAGCTCACACAAACAGCCAGGGCATGTTTTGCTCTTTGCAGCTGCTGCATTTTAGGTGCTCCATTCAGCTGGAAAATGTCCTTTCCTCAAGGTGCTGGCAGCTGTGGGAATGCAGAAGAAGAAAAGGGAGAAAGCTCAAGGCTTAACCCATCAGTTAGTGCTCCACTAACACACCTGAGAGGAGCCCAAGCCATCTGTCTCAGTCCCTGACAGTTGCTGCTGCCGTTGACCTGGATTTTCACATCTTGCTCGGGCAATTAAGGGGAAGCAGGGCAAGAGCTAAAACTGTAAAAGCACTGCTTGGCCCCAAAATCACAGAACAGAGTGGAGATGTCAGGCTGCAGGATGGGAACTGGTGAGCAGTGCAGCAGGCAGCATCAGGGTGGATGGCTGCAGCATCAATAGAGGGTTTTTTTATAGCAACCAGACAAAATGTAAATGATGTATCCACTTTCAGGAACATCTAATCACATTTCATATGGAGCCTGGATGATTGCTTATCACCTCCTTAGGGGTAATCTGCATAAGGAGCCACAACTCGATGGCTTTTCACCCTCCCCCACCTCCCCAAAGAAAGGGAGAAATCTAAAGTATGTTGTGCAAGGAACTAAATGGGTTCTCATCACAACGTGCAAGTAGTTCCACTTGAAGCCAGTTATGTCTCGGTCCCCTGGGCACCTGCTGGCACTCTCACAGTGTTGTTCACTGTCACAGACCTTGGTGACACTGAGGACCAGAAGTCTTCCCTCTGAGAGATTGAGCACGCACTGGTACTCTCTCTGTGGGAGTCCATTCTGCAAAAAAAACCGCACATAACCTTATGCTTCAGCCACTAATTTTTTTTTTCCAGATACAATTTTTCCAGCATTCTTTGAAAGCAGCAGGTATAACAAGAAAAAAATATTTTTTGTTTCAGATGTGATGCCGGCTATACTGGACAACACTGTGAAAAAAAGGACTACAGCGTTTTATATGTGGTTCCAGGTCCAGTACGATTTCAGTATGTCTTAATAGCAGCTGTGATTGGAACCATCCAGATTGCTATCATCTGTGTTGTAGTCCTCTGTATTACAAGGTCAGTATCTCTGGTACTTTAGAGTAGAATGAGAAAAGACTTTTGTTTTTCCTGCAATGTGTGCTGATTATACTGATTTCTGCAGTGACACTGCTGATAACAAATGCTATTTAATTCACCAACAAACAGAAAATATCATCTGGTCCAGCCAGCCAGTGCTCCTTCATTATTATTATGACTGAATTTTTACTTCCATCTTAATCAAACTTAGGTAGCAACGGTGCCTACCGCAAGTGAAGTTCTCTATTTTGTATTCAGATGCTTGGACAAATATTGTTCATATAAATAAGGGGAATATAAATACAGCAGCTGGATCAACACTTAATAAAACTAATCATATCTCCATCTGGTTTCCTTAAGGGCCCATTCCCTTAGTCCTAATCAGGCAAAGCATACAAACTTTTAAGCCTGTTTGCAACCCCGTTGATTAAATGATTTCATTAGGCTTGAGTGCATGTTCAAAGGCACTGCACATGTTTTAGGGTCTTGCCTAGGTAATAGCACACCAAGCCATATATGATGTACTTGGGGTTTTTTCTTTAGTGAGGTGGAGCGGTTTGTGTGAACGGAAAAGACAGCCCCAGGGTAGTTCAGAATGAGAGGGGTAAATGCAATCCTTCCCCTCCATGTGCTGCTCTGCTCCCCCACTTGACTGTGTCACTGTCTTCGGGAGGGCTTGGGGTAAGTGCTGAATGTCAAACATCTACAGGCTTCTCTTAGAAATGACAAGCTTAAATTAATTCAGCTAGCAGCACTGATAAATCATGCTTTTAAAAATTATTTTCTTTTTAAAATAATAAAAAAAAATGCCAGGTATAATACCTCTGTACAAAATAAAACCTCTACTTTATTTCAGTCCCTATGTTGCACTACCTGGCTGGAAGACAAGTGTAGAGCATTTGTTCCTGGAAACGACCAAAAAAAAATTCATAAATCCTTCTCTGGCCTAAAGGCACAAAGCAAAACCTTTTTTGGCCAAACTGAGTTCATCACCTGAATGGCAACTACCGAATGATGCAGTAGATCACAGGAGGTGATATTCACAGAAGTAATTCAAACAACCAAAAATATAGCATGTAGTGAGAGAAAGGAGGTTGTGAAGTAACTGATAATGGAACAAATGTGTATTGTTTTGTCAAGTGACTCTAGTTTTGTCACCTTGATGCAGTGAGCAAAGTACTTGATACTGAAGAATGAAGACGGTGAGCTCTGAGTGATCTGGTACTGTAATGCAAATTACCCATCACACTGTTTTCATACAGAGACAGCACCTTTTCCCCCACACTTTGTAACCAAGTCAATTTATGATCTTTTGACTTTTTTCTGTAATGCATATAATTACTGCAGAGCATCCTCCATCCCAGCATAATGATTTGAGATACATTTTCAAAAGTGTGCTCGTAAGTGGCCTAAGAGACATCTACATGACGAGAGAGCGTTGTGGCAGCATATGCATAAGCAATTGAGTTTTTGAAGTTGTCTGCTTTGGAGAACCTGGCTGTACTGGTTTGAACTCCACACCCTGAATTCTTGAAAGTGCTGAAACCACCTTGCCAGGTTCCTGGGAGAAAGAAGGGAAACTTCACTCAGAGGGCACTGCGGCCAAATTCTGTGCTGCTCATTTCAGTGCAACTTCACCTAACTAATTTATCAAGTGAGTTTGGTGCACTGTGTCCATCCGAGCGACAGAAAACTACCATTTTCTTCCAGCTGTCATTACTATTGTTGCTCTTAAAATCTTACCTGTGCAGTGGTGCAAATCTAGGGGGGTGTCCTCCATTGCCTTTAGGGCCATTGTTGCACAGACACTTTAATCTGAATAAATGGGCTGCTGACAGCTGAGGTTTGCCCCTGCTCCTTCCTCTGCCTCCTGGGCACTTGGCCCTCCAATGCTCTGTTGCCACCATTACCATTTCTGTAGCCACACAACCAACACAGTCAGAGGATGGACCCAGCTGAAAATACAACCAACGCAAGTGATGGTTGGGGTTTAAGTGACAGTTCTGGAAGAGGTTGTCTGCTTGGCTACACATCACTAGTGCCAGCAATGGGAATGAGTTTCTGGGCTGGAGGAGTAGGGAACCAGAGGCCAAAAGGTGAAACAGTGAGGCACAGTCTGCCCAAGGACTTTTAGATTAGAGATAAGGCGAAAAAAGAAGCAGTGATAAAAGTGAAGGAGGATGGCAAATAATATAGGTATGGCCTAGTGTCATAATGATTCTCAGCAGTTTTCTTTACAGCTTTGCATTTTTAGTGCTTCCCTAATGTTTAGTCACAGCAGCTTATTTATGTGAAGAAATAACTTGATTAAAAATGAATGCATAGCATGTTTTACCTGCTATGAATCACATTGTGAGTAACTCCAAGCTTGCGAGCAAAGCTTCAGTGGAGGAAGGGAGGGCAGCCTGTGCTCCAGTCCTTGGTTTACATCAGTGTAACTGCTGTGTTCATAAATGAATGCATCCCCCACACAGTGCACTACAAAGGACTTTTGATTAAAGAGTTAAGGACCAAGGAAAACCTATCACTCAGATTTAACAGGTGGTTAAGTCTAAAATGTGGTTAAATACCAGTGCCCCCCTTAAGAAACCCTGCTGCACTTCAGACACAACCCACCTGTAAATGCAATAGCACTGCATGTAAGCAGCTGTGGTGTTGGTGCTGGGCCCTGGGGCCTTCCCAAGCTCCCAGCCACTGGTAACATACAATTAAAACATGGGCATTTTTGGTTCAAAGATGCTTTTTCATCATCTTAATTGGAGTAATCTCTACATTTGAATTGATTTCTCTCGACCTTGAAGTAAGTGTGTAGATATTGTCAGTGTTGGTTTGGGGAAAGTGCCTGTGAGATGTTCATCTCCTTGCTTCCAGCTGGAGCAGTTGGCAGCCACCATGCACAGCTGCATCCCCTGGGATTGCTGACCATCCTGATCTTCCCCCAGTCACCTTGTTCCTCCGTGTTTTGTAAAAAATCGGTCTGGCTGTGCCCGCTGTGCCCTGGTTCCCTACCCCTGCTCTGCATGGCTGAGCGCTGGGGCAAAGCAGGGCTGTAACTCCTGGTGCTGGGGGCTCGGGAGGAGCCCTGGCAGCTCGGCCACCGGCCCTGGGCCTTGGTGGGGCTGTCTCAGCTGGTGGAGGTGCCACTGGTCGTGTCCTGAGAGCACCACGAGGCCCCTGTGCACTCCCGGCCGGGCGGGAGAGGCCACGCGGGGACAGCGGCCGGAGGCTCCCGGTGTGCACATGACACACAGGCAGTGAATCAGCCCTGTGTTTGCTAACAGCGGCTCCCTGACTCACTCCCAAAGTTTGATCGCCTTTTCAGGGAACTCGCAGGGAATAATGAGTTTGTCATGAGATCGCAGACCAGCTAAAGTCTGCCTTAGTTCCGTAATGAAAGCTCTGCCCTGACCCCCGAGAGCGCAGGAGATGCAGGCTGGTTTTTCCTGGAGTAATGATAGCAGCCTACTTCGCTGCTTCCCAGGAAGGAACAAGGCAAGATATAGCCCACAGCCATACAGCTTCTCCTGAGGGGGTGGTCCTGGTGGCTTAAAAGTGAGGCAAGTCAGGACAGTCTGACCCATATTTTGCTAGACACTTATATAATTGTATTCCAGCATTTTTTTAAATGCTTCCTAAGTTCTTATGCTCATATTTACCCTTCTAGTTGACGTCACAAAGCTATAATGTCACTCCTGTTCAACAGGAGGGGGAAAAAATGACCTTTTTTATTTTAAGGGGTCATCTATTTCACTCTGTTCTGCTCTTAGTGATTTGACACAGAGCTGCAGGCAAGTGCTTTAAGCTCCCACTGCATTGAGAAGGTGGGCTCTCCCCGGTGCATAACCCACAGGATTTCACAAGATGATGCTGAAAGCCCTCCTGTAACAGAAGAACAAGTCAGCCCCATACAAAGGGAATGTTTTTCCATGTCAGTATGGTCTGAAGCATTGTGGGGCCTCTTCTCACAGCACTCCAAGCGTTTCAGTCTCTGTTGTGCAGCTGCCCACAGTTTCTGCCATAACCACTGCTGGTTTTCAGCTGCTTAGAACTTACTGTGGCCCCCACCTGGGATTAAACTTCTCTGTGCTTTCTGCCTGAGAGTGCCTTTCCACAGGAGGGAACCAGAAACACACCATTAGCTTTCCATTAGGGGGAAACATAGCATCCCCACAGCTGGTGCTGCTGCAGGTGAAAGGTTGAAACACGCCCTTGCTGAGGTGCACCGGAGCTCCTAAGGCACGAGGGGTTTGCCTTTGCAGCTGTCCAAAGGAATATGAGGTTTGGGGTTTCCAGCACAATTGCTTTCCACACCAAGCCAAGCAGCCGTGGCACGGTGCAGGCAGCTGTAAGTAAAGAGGCCGTTAGCTCATGGCCTGAGCATGGAGCACTTCCATGGAGACTAAGAGGGACTGCAGACACTTGGAAAGGCAGCCCCTGCAGCCACTTTGTAAACGCTTCACAGACCTGGGACACTGACCAGGTGAGCGTGAGACCATCCTGGATCTTCCACCTGCACCTCGCTGAGAATAAACCCATTATTTAAAGCTGAGCCACGTGGTGCAGCTGGGACCGTTGCGATGCAGCAACAGTGGGCAGTGTTGAGGAATATGAGCATCTCCCTTGCCATAATTTTGTTCACAGTATGTTTTTGGGGGTTGTGGTGGCGTTTTTTTGTGGTGCCATTGCCATTAGCCAGCCCGTTTCATTTCACTGAGGAGGAAGCACACTGAGGGCTGGGGGATGCCCCTCTCACCCTTGCGTCCCTGCTGCCACCTCTTGAGCAGATGTGTTGCTAAGAGCTGTGTGTTCTCACAACTCTCTTTTCCAGGAAATGTCCCAGGAGCAACAGAATCCACAGACAGAAGCAAAACACAGGGCACTACAGTTCAGACAACACAACAAGAGCATCGACAAGGTTAATTTAAAGAGCGCATGTTTCCACAATGGCAAAACTAACTGCAGAGAGCTTGGACTACAAAGTACAGTATTATAGACAAAAGATTAAGACAAGATCTACACATGTTGCCTTGCATTTGTGGTAATCTACACCAATGAGAACATGTACTACAGCTATATTTGATTATGTATGGATATATTTGAAATAGTATACATTGTCTTGATGTTTTTCTGTAATGTAAATAAACTATTTATATCACACAATATAGTTTTTTCTTTTTCATGTATTTGTTATATATAATAAATACTCAGTGATGAGAAAAAAATTGCCTTTCTTAAATTTGCTGTATCTCATAGCTGTGTATAGTCTTGGGATATTGTATATGGACACTAACAAATCTCTTTTTTTTTCTTTTTCCAGTTCTAGTGGCAATTTTGAGTCTACTGAACTCAGTAGTAGGGTTTTGAGTTGGTCCAAGATCAGCGACAATTATGGATGTGGGAAAGGTGAAGAATAATTTAACCTACATTGAGGAGGGATAAAATATTTCAGATCCGGAGTCAACTACATTTCATCAGCCTTCTTCTCCCATACCATCTATCTTTACTGTCCCATAGCTTAGGAAGTCTTTGCCTTCTAAGTTAAATCCTAACCGAAGGGGAAATGGAAATTCTTGGTAACCGCAATGAGAGTGTCGGGGGTAATGTTTCTGTTTGGGATGGAATTAGGTGTCTGTCAAGGTGAACCCTACAAGAACACTTTGCAGAATCTCCAACTCTGGTCACTGGAGTGAGTAAAAATTGCTTCTCATTCTTGATTGAAAATTATTAGGTTAAAAAAGTTAATAACATAATAACAGCTGAAATGCCAATCCCATTTGTACCTCGTGAACATGCTGATATAATTTATTTTTTCAAAGAGAAGGTGAAAACCACTCAGAAAATACCTTATGAATAACTTTGTGAGTGACCCTACTCCATTAAATGTAATGAACCCAAATGTTGGCTATACCTCAGGAAGATAAGGGCATGTGTTTTGTCACATCCACATGATGGACAAGATGCAAAGTTATTTCTGTGATAGCTGAAACTCTCCAAAACACATCCTTTCGAGAAGGTAATTCTGCTCTAGTTTGTGCTATGAATTTTGAAGACGGCAGAGTGAGACTGAAGGGCAGAGTGGGGTAACGTCACTGCTGCTGGAGAACATCCACTCCACTAATTGAGTGCCCGAGCTCTAGTCCCATCGAGTAGCAGGACTGAACTAAAGAGCCCTTGTGACAGCAGTCCCTGTGCTGCTCCTCTCCAAAGAGACTTTGCCCAAGACGAGAGTTAGGAGTATTTCTCACTGTCATCACCATGTCAGAGGCAGACCTGGGGTTGCCTGGGATGATGTCTCATGAGTGTGTTTCCATTTCCTGCTTCAGCATCCGTCTGGTCACTCACAGCAGTCACCACCAACCCCACCAGTGACAGCCCACCCAGTCTGGTCTCCAGACACGGGTGCAGTGATACTTCTACTCTAACATGACTTTTGGTCTTCCCCTTCCTACCCCAGCCTGCTTTAAAGTGAATCCATTGCATGATGTTCACACGGTCTCAGTTTTTGTCTTGTTCTGGGTTTCTTGGCTTTTTAAAGGTAATAAAAGGTGATTGGCAAGAGATGCTTCCAGACACTTCATCTGTGCTGATTGATGGGAATGGGAGTGTGATGCTTGCACAGGCAGAGGGGCAGATGATGGCACAGGGCAGCTCTCTGGCACTAGGGTGCTGGCCTTGCAGGGACCTTCTGCTCCCTGGAGCTGGAGGCTGGGCCAAGGCAGGAGAGGGGGCTGTCCAGCCACTCCCTGCTCCTCAGCCCTCGCCTCAGCTCTCCGACCTTGAAGCCTTGTTTTCAGACTGGAAGAGTGATAGAGTGGGGCAGGAGTGCACAGCAGAGGCTGCGAGCAGGTGTGATCCTGGCTGGCTGCACCACAGAGATGTTTCCATGCTCAAACCCCTCCAAAATACTCCTCTCTGTCCCCGTCCTTGCTGATTTTGTGTCCCACGCTCAGGCTCAGCAGCAGTGGTCTGACAAGGAGCACAGTCCGGGCACAGCAGCACTGCACTGCACAGGTTTGGTGGCACAAGATCCCCCCTAGGGAGACTTTGCAAGCTCTGCTAATTCATGCCCAAGTGGCATTACAATGTCCCTCCTCAGACCCCTCCATTGCTACGCCTGACCCAGCGATGGCAGGCAGTTCCTCTGAGGAGCACTTCAGCAGCAGGCTGAGGATTAGGCTGAAGGAGGCAAACGTAGCTCTACCCTGCAGACACCTTCCCATGCTTTGTGCTTCCTGAGAGAAATGTTGCAGTCTAACAAGTGTCAAAATTGCATATTTTGAGCCAATTCCAAATGTCAGTCCCCCCATTGGGACTATCAGGTCTGGATTGATTATTTCAGTTGCTTACATTAGATACAAAAATCAAATGTTAGCACATACACATCACCATGTAGCTATAGCAGTAAACCTAATTTAAAAAGGCAAGGTTTGGCCTGGACAAAAATAGCACAGCATAGCTTAGGAGTGAGAATAGGAGTCCAACACAGTGTCTCCAAACTTCCCAACATTGTGAGCCTTGCTTTTACTGAGCAGTGGCACATTTAATCCCCAAACAGCCTGCGTTTGCCAGGTGTCATTAGCTGCATCCCCAGCTGCAGTGTGTCACAAAACCTCACACCTCCCCAACAAGGCCAGTGTTTAAGTACCTGCTGTAGACAGGAGGGCAGACAAGGGAAAGCGATTTTCATTTTAACACACAAAGGGGCAGGTCCCACCTCTTTAGGTCTTTCAAATTTAACCTTCAACATGCTGGCACGGGCACACAGTGTAAAAATAACAGTGTCTTGGGGTTGTACATACAGGAACAGAGATTTTTACCAAAGACATTTGCAGAAACTATGAAATGCAGCAGCAAATTTGGAGATGTTAATTTGGGGTTGCTTTTTCCTTTTCTGAAGGGCCTGGAAAGTGTCTGTTCATCCCTATGCTGGCCAGGACTCAAGATGTGGCAATCTCTGTGCGGTTTAACAGAAGATGCAGGGAGGTGGGCTGGGCACATAAGGACTTGGCCAGGCAAAGCCATGGCCGTGGGGATTGTGCCATGCCCTGAGGCAGAGCTCAGCTCCTCCACCTGGAGTCACACAGAAGGGTGAAAATGTGTTGCTGTTTTTCCTCTTCTCAGTGTGCGCTTACAGCAGCATGAGCAAGGTCCCTTGTGATGTCCATGGAGTTGGACTCAGTGCTTGGGGAGGGCAGTAATTCATCTATTTTGGCTGGATTTTTTGTCATGGCAGTACAGCAACTGTAAATAACCTCAACTATCAGCACTCACCTACTTTAAAAACCACACTAAATGACCAAATGTACAAAAACCATTGAAAAGACCAGTATTCCCTGCTCATGGTGATTGCTTTGGGGCAACACACATTGCCCAACAGCCTGCATTCACTTGCTGGCCTGGCTGTTGTTTAACCACAAGCCACACCAAAAGGTAAAAAAGGCAAAAAGAGGTAAAAACAGGACTGTTGGCACACCCATTCCCTAACGAACAGCCTGTAACATTCCTGGAGCAAGAAACCGTGTCCTTATTTTGTATGTAATGCATTTAACACAACAGCATCCTGACCTCAGCCCTCAAAATAAAGCCAGGCAAGCTATTGGAAGAGCCCCTCACCGCCCCCAGCCTGGGATGGTCAGAAGATGTCCAACACCTTCGTGCCTTCGGATGCTGTTCTGGCTGCCAGCCCATAAGGAAGTCACCTGCAGCTACCACCCTGACTGATTGCAGTGGTGGGGCGTTGTGGAGGGGTGTGTGACACACGCCTCACCTTCCCCCACCCCATACGCTGCATTACAGGACAGGCACAGCCCCACGCCTCACCATCATGATTCTTCTCCTTAAAATGAAGTCTGATCAGATGTTCATTATCATTTCCTTTCATCCAAAGTTAATAAGACATGATTTACAGGACATTATCATTACAAAAATATTATAATTAATGAAGGGAGGCTGGACACCCTATTGCAACTGCTTGCCTGCATGCTGAGGAACTGGGATCACCTCAACAGCAAAGACACTGGGGCAGTTCCTCCTCCATCAGGGTGTCACCAGCACGGGCAGCTCTGGTTTTGCAGAGGCTCTCTGGTGCATGTAAGGGGCCCGTGCTGGTGGCAGGGATGCCCAGGTGTGTTGTGCACAGGTTAACCGAGCGGGCAGGTGGATGTGGGTGCCATGCATCGTTGCCTCCTCTTTTCCAGAAGCAGCCCTCAAAAAAGCCTCCTCTTCAAAGAGCTCTCTAAAGCTTCTTTGAAAACAAAATGATTAAAGGCTATCTTCCCTCTCATCCAACATCAGACACATCGCACGCCGCATCCTTGCTTTCACCCCTGATTATGCATGCAGCTTTTCCGCAGCTCCCGGTTTTGCGTCGGCATGGAAGTTACAACCCCAAATTAAAAGCAACATTCATTACTGCACATCAAAGTCGGTGCTGTGCCTTGGCCAGCCTGGCCCTTTCTTTAATTTATGGGTGCGTGGCCAGGCTGCAGCTCTGGTTGTAAGGCATCTACAGCCCCCACAGGTTTGTAAGGCAAGCTAAGGGTGTCTAGTGCTGCTGGTGGGGCTTTTCCAGAATAATCAACAACCTCAACTGAAGGGAGATGGAGCAACACTGGGCCATTACACATTAAGTTTATTTAGTAATTTAAAATTATTAATAATAATAATAATATCAATAATATTTTATCTGTATTTCTGGTCTCAACGGGCCCCAGCCTGGGTGATGGAGCCTCTTACACCATGCTCTGACATGGAAGTCAAAACTCTCATTTTTTTGCCCTGCACACACACGACACCTGGGATGCTGCACCCTGACAGTGCCACCAATGCAGCCACTGCTGGAACCTGCAAGCAGAAGGGACAGGAGGACAGGAGAGGCAGAAGGAACATCCACAGCAGCTCCTATCCTGCCAGCCCTTGGGCTGATGCTTTGCCTTCAAATGCTTGTCATATTAGGTGGGCTTAATTTATTTTAGTTTCAGTTTAATTAACAGTTTTGTCACAGCAGGAGGGCTGCTAAAAACAGAGATGCATGTAAAGAGGGAAAAAAAAAAAAAAGCCAGGATTTTTGTCAACTTTTCCTTTTTTTTTTTTTTATTTGCCGTATTGAATGTGAGCCACAAGGCAGTAAAATATTCCGCAGTCTCACACAGCAGCAGCCAAGCTGCAGAATAAAAAAAGCATGTGAGGAATCTGCTCTATAATGCTAACGAGGCCCATTTTATTTGTCAATAAAATGGGAGGCCCATTTTGCTCAGTTTAGGGAGTGCGGACACCCAGGGAGGAGCCTTGGGGTCAGTCCCTGTCCCGTTTGATTTCCCCTGGGCCACCCCAGCAGTGCCCCAGCCCCAGGGACACAGAGGTGACCGCAGCCACTGCCACCCTCTGCCTCCCTTTGCCTTCACCTCTCACCGCCCCCTCACCTCTTCACCTCTCACCTCTCACCAAGTAAAAACCACCAAAAGGTGAAAAATGTTAAGAAAATGTAGTAACACCTCATAAACTTGCCATGCGAGAAGCTTTAAGAGGGGCTTGGTTTACATCGGGTCACTCAGAAAAGAAGTGTAATTATTCAGGGTAAGATCCGGCTGCTAAATGCAAAGGCGGGCGACAGCCCATCAGCCCCGACGGCAGCGCTGCTTTTACGGCGGAGCTTTCAGCTGAGCAGGGATGAGCAGAGAGGTGAGGCAGAGCCGTGTAATGTGACCTGAATTAGCGGCTATAGATAGTGCTTCCTGCATGTTTTACATTTTCAAATAAAAAGGATCTTCTTGTTTAATGGTTAATAAAAATGATTAGTGCTCCCAGGGCATGGATCCTGACAGATGCAGACTGTGCTGGAGGGACCAGCTACAAGACACAGGAGAAGATGAAACCGATGATTTTATTTTTTTTCCCATGGAGTACATCACCACCAGCATTTGCAAGTTAATTTGTAATATAATTATATGTTGCTTCTGTCACAGAAGCGCAGCACGTGAGTTGGGCCAGCAGCCTGCCAGGGCCACAGCCCAGCCAGCACTGCTGCAGTGAGGAGCAGCCAAGAGCTGAGGGGCTCTGTGTGTGTGCACACACGGATATGGACATGTTGGGATGTAAAAATACATATACAGACACATACAGCACCTGTGTGTGTGTGTATACACACATGTACCCTATATACACACTCATGTACTCATGTGGATGTACCTACATACTCACACACGTAATAAATACACATACACAAATACAATTTTATATAGAAAAATAAAATTCTATTTGTGTGATAGAAACCACAGAGAAGAGTAAGCTGACTGCCCTGCAGCACATGCTGCATCAAAGCCACCCAGACTAACAGGCCAGTAGAGCTGTGCCCTGCCCAGCTCCCTGTGCAGCTCCCAGCACTGCCAGCTTCCTAACAAAACCAAAACCTGCCATGCCAGCCTCGTGGCAGCATTACACCTTCACTCTGAAAGCTAGGACTTTTTTTTTTTTAATTTATTTTTTATTATTCTTATTATTATTTCTTTTCATTGGCATGCCATGTAGAGGATTATGGTCAGTAACAGTTTTCTAAGAAATAAAGTCTATGAAAGTAATTGTTAGGTACAAGCTGCAACAGCAAATTGCTGAGTGGTTGCCATAGTGCAGGAGCACAATTTGAGATCTAATATCATTACTAATGATATTTACTTGGCCTGCAGGAGAGAGTGAGACTTGTGCTCTCTAAATGTCATTTGGCTGCTAATATGTCAGTGTGCATACCCAGCCTGGCCGTGGGGAGGGACCTGGAGTGACCAGGGCCACCACTGCCCGCAGGCAGCGATGCTGTGCTGGTGTCCCCTGCCCAGGCTGTGCCAAGGAGCCCCCACGTGACAGGGGTGGGGGACCCCAAAGAGCCACACACTCGTGTAGCAACAGTGCTGGGGCTCAGCTCCTCCCTGGGGCACCCAAAACCAGCCCCAGCCTCCTGTGTACTGATCTTTTTTGGCTCATCTACATAGACTGCGAGCTCAGGCTTCCTCTCCCTTCCTCTCCTGTTGGGCTTCTCCATGGGGGGGGGAGACATATTGCCTTGCTGTAAAGTGAGCCATTTAGTTTATTAAACGCTGTTAAGGGTGCCCCGAGGTCTGTGCACATGTGGGACCATCAAGAGGGAATCGTTATTATTACTGTTCTGATTAGTCATAGTCATTTTCCCAGCGATAAGTCTCATGTCCAGATGTCTTCCCATCTATTGCCTAAATTTCCTGATGCCAACACAGAACTGTTATGAAGACGGACTAGTCCAAGTCCCACTTCAAACAGTGCAGAAGAAGAACATCCATGCAAAAATAAATATATATGTTTTTAAATTAAAAGACAAATGAAAGAAAGGGTCATAGTTGGCTAAGAATGAATTGCGCAGTGCGTAAAAGAGAAAACAGATTAGAGAAGATAACGTTTTAGTTTAAGTGTTCCGTCATTATTAATTCATTTGGTGCTCTTTATGATAATACCAATCATTTGGAATTCATTTGGTGTTTATGTGGATGTCATCTCGACTCCTGCAGAAATTTCAAAGTAATTCAGCATTAATGTGCTATTAAAAATTGTTACCAGCCACTACCTTCATTACTTCACCAGCACGGTCTAATCTTTCTTCTCTCATTCTCTAAATTCAAATTCCAGTGTTTATTTTGCTTTTATCTTTATTAGGGTTTTTAAATGCAATGCTTCTATTTAAAAATTCTCCTTATGCTACATAAGTATTGTCTCTTTTTTTGACAGGATCAAAATTATGCAAATAAAAGAGGGGTTAACAGTGATATTTCATTTTATTGCTGGCATGTGACTGAGAAACAACCAAAGAGGCTTCAGCTTCACAATTACAAGAGTGAATTTACTGAGCTGGTACTTATGTGTGCAGCAGATAACACTGAACCAAATCTGGATGACATAACACCTGTACCTTGTGGAGGTCTTTGAGGCTGGGCACTGCAGGTGCCTCAGGGGAAAGGTTGAGGCTGTCACTGCCCTCCCCAGTGTTCAGGGTCCCCAGGGGGAACCAAGCTGCTGCTGACGACCCTTTTCTGCACTTACCCCACCAGTGGAGCATCCCTTTGCTTCCAGCTGGGAACAGTGGGGTGGCAGCTGCAGAAATGGATGTTCTGGATCCAAACCCCAGCAACAGAGGAAAAAAGGCTGCACTTCCATGTAACATTAACAGAACAAAACAAAATAAATACAGGAGATTAAATGCAAAAACCTTACATTAAAGGAATATTAATTAGTTTTCATAATCAGGAACTTGATGGTTAGAAAATGCCAGATTGGTGGGGAAAAAAAAAAAAAGAAAATCCCAAGGTTGGAGTCAGTCGCCAGCTGTGCCTGTCTTGTTGTGCAGCCCCCTAATTATATGATCCATACTATTTCCCCCCTGGATATCTGCCTCTTTGGACCACATACATACAATGACACACTGGGGCAGAGTGAAGTCTGGGCTTGGCAGCTTTCAGCATCCACAACTGGAGTGGTGACCTTGCCACCAAATGACATTCTCTTAATTTGCTGTTTCTTAGCAAATATTTACTTGTCTGAAACCACGGACTGCCACAGCCCCACAAAGGCAGAGGGGCAGGGATTCTTAGGGCTCTGTAGCTCAGAGGAAGTGGAGGATACACCACACAGCTGGCCATCAATCACTCTAAGCACAGTTTTCATGGAAAGGAGAGCCAGAGTCCCACGGATGAACAACAGAGCAAAGCCCATCGGCAGGGCCAGGTCAGTTGTGGGTGGGAAAAGGGGAACAGCCAGGGCTGGTCACACCAGGGCTCACAGGAAGTACCCCCAGCACTCACCTGGCCCCCGGCCGTGGAACAGGGAGGTGACACCCCCGTCCCACAGCATGACCAGGTCCTGGCCAGGGCTGGGCATCCTCCGCCACTCACACGAGCGCAGAGCACAGATTTACAAGGAGAATAAAACCCGTTGCAGAGGAATTTTCCACTTAATCAAAATCCTGCGAAGAATATGAATGCTTATAGGTTAAAGGAACCTGGCAGCTTCTAACTTGTCTGTCATGTCTTTAAGGATTGCCATTAAGTCATAAACGTGACAAAGATTAAAGAGTTTATTAATGTTATTAGAGAGTTGAGATAAAATGCTATGCCTTGCAGGGTCTCTCTCCCTCTCTCACTATTTAATGAAAACATTTTCATCACTTTCTGAATCTATTATACCAAATATTCATTTCAAGAGTCCTAAGATGATTTTATTTTAATTAGAAAAGATGTGGCAACCACCTGAAAGTAATACAGTTAAAATACCTTGCCACAGTTCCTCTTCTCACTGCTGCCGTCAGAAGAGAGTTCCCTCAGCTTTGCCAGGGCAGCAGAGCAAGCCTAGGGTGACTGAAGGAGCACAGGGAAGTTCTGTGGCATGGCAAGACCATCAGGTCAGTCCCTCCTGGAGACCCTGAGAGCCAGCAGCACCTCAGCCCAGGCCCTTCAAATGGCTCTGTGCGTGTCCAGAGTGACCACTCTGGCCACAGTTAAGGGGTGAGAAGAGCCTCTGCATCCACAGGTAGGACCAGGGCTATGTCCCTGGGGAACAAGCAAGGGGTGGGAGCATCTTCTGCAGGTCCAGGAGATAAAGTGAGGTGCTGGCTGGTGGAGAAAAGCAAGTGAAGCAAAAGAAGCTTAAGAAAATGAAAAAGGGAGTTTGTGATGGCCCATGAAAGGAGCCCAATCGTCTGCAAATCTCTGGCAACTATTCACACAACCAGAAGACAAGTGGCCAAAAGCCTTTCCTGATGTGGGTGCTTTGACTTTGGTCAATGTTGTACCATGACTGAGTTTTAATCCATGTTTAGAGCAGGCCCAGTCTTTTGCTGATAAAGACTGGAAATCAAGCAGCACGGGGACAGTTACATGTTTCTATGTGAGCCTTTCCCTTCCAGCTCAAGATTTTGTAACTGTATTTGTAATGCAAGCAGCTCACACATGCTCCTCCTTTTAAAACTTTCCAACTAACCCAATTTAATTTGTTAATTTATTCTGTAACCTGATTTACTGTTAATTTATTTTGGTGAGTAAGATATCCCAGCTTTAAGTTCCAATTAATTAAAGGGGAGGGCTTAATGCTTTTGCTGCACAATATCTTCATGCCACATTGTATTCCATTTTAACACCACGCTGAAACATTGCCAAAGTTTATTGCCACTAACTAATACAAATCCATACATCTGCAAATTAATTTCACACACACAGCAGATTGCTCCTTGCAAACATACCTTTAAGAGGGCAATATTGGCTATAGCAAGCATCACTTGTTGCTTAGCAACAGCCATGGCATTGCTTGGGACAGGTTTATCCTGAAGAGCAATGTAAAGCCCAGGGATGTGGCTGTCCACCTCATCTCATGCGTCCCTGCAAGTGCTGCTCACACCTGGCTAATAGAGCCAGGATTTGCTACTTTTCTTTTCTTTAGTTTTTTTGGGGTTTTTTTGGTTTTGGTTTTTGGTTTTTTTTTTTGAGGTGTGTTTCATTTTAGGGATCTTAAAAACAATAAAATAATATTCAGCCATTAAACTGACTTTAAGCAGTAACCCAAAGCTTGCTGTCTCATTCTGATCATGTTGGCAATGCCAACCCAAGTCAGCATGAGCACGAACTGCTCAGGTTGTGCTACCCTACTGCCAGCTCAGCATTTTGCACTGGAGACTTTTAAAAAATTTACACACGGTTTGTAGCAATCAACTCAAGATGACAAGAGGGAAAGCAGATTGTATTAAAACCATCCTGAGGGTATCCTGAGGCTGTTCCAGTCTCCCTGAAGAACAGGGAAGCCCCTAAAGCCAGAAGCTGTCAGCTCTCACCTCTATTCTTGCGACCAGACCCTGCTGTGACAAATGACCTTTGAGTGGGGTGTGCGGCCCTGTGCCCACCCACTGTCCATCCGTCTATCTATCCATCCATCCATCC
>VZTJ01002870.1:1894959-1938277 GCA_013397795.1 Orthonyx spaldingii | reverse complement strand
CCATCCATCCATCCATCCATCCATCCATCCATCCATCCATCCATCCATCCATCCATCCATCCATCCATCCATCCATCCATCCATCCATCCATCCATCCGCATTCCTGTGCATCCTCCAGCTCTGCCCCGGGCGCTCTCTCACTCTGCCAAGCATCTCTCCACCGTGCTGCTCCTGCCTGCCCTCTGCCAGCTGTGGGTGCCAGCCAGCTGCTACCCTGGGCCAAAAAAGTGGCAAGTAAATAATCTAACAGCATCCATTAGCCCTGCCTTGGACGGACCGAGCAGAGGGGCCCACAGGCTCGAGCCCAGGTTTTTAAAGCCATTATGCCGTGACTGTAGGCACGGCTTATTCACAAAAGATGAATGCAGGGTTTGCAATCAAGGGGAAATTAGCATCTCTGCCAGCAGAGAGGGTGAAGACTCGAGCCAGCCAGCACTGCCAACAACCTTGATTCTGTTTTTGGCAAAGCTGGCTGGCTTGGCAAACACAATGGTAATGAGATAAACTGAAATACCAGGCAACAGGGCTGCTCTTTGAAGTAATTATCCTCCAGGGCAACAAGGAACAAGACAAAAAGATTTTAGAGACATGGTTCGGATGCACAGGGAACATTATTTGCATTCCTGAAGTCGGTCCTCAGTTTGCAAGGCTTAGGTTTGCTGATGCCAAGCAGACAGAGGCAGGGCAGGAGAGCCCAAGCAGCAACAAGGCAGTACAGAAGAAGAGGAGCCCTGCAAGGAGCATAACAATGCTGATGTCAAACCCTTATTGCTCCTGAGAAATGCCCACTGGGGTGGCCACACTGTTCCCAGTGCACTGAGATGCTTTGTTTCAAGCATTTAACTTTCAAAAATTCATATCCATCTAAGGGGTAGGACAGTGGACTAGAGACAAGATGGATTAAATAATACACTATCACATCCCTCAGTCAGGAAGTACAGGTACGCAGCGAGTGGGATTTCATCTGGCAGGATCTGCAATGTCATGGACACACAAGAAGGAGGAAAAGGCAAGACAAGGAAAGGGCAATACATGGCACAATGTGCTCCCTTGGGATGCTTGTGACTGGTAAGGTGCTGGCTTTTCCCTATCGGAACGCTTGAGCCTAGTCTAAATTTGAGGTCCTAAAATTATTTTCCACGTAACAAGCCAGCATCACCAGTTCCCTGTGCACAATGTGCCATGAGGAGCAGGTTTCACTAGGAGGGGCCACTCAGTCCCTGGGCAGGCAGGTGGGATGGGGAGCATGTCCCTGGCCCGGATGGAGGGGACAGGCTGGGCCGGGTATAGGACATCTCCTGCAGCTCCTGCCTTCACTGCAGACAGCAGGGCTTGTGTCGATACCCCTCCAGCACTTAGGAATTAAAATATTTTTTTTAAGTAATTAAAAAGTCTAAACAGATGAAAGCTCTATTTTTTGCCCACAATCCTTAGGAGGAGGGAGCCGCCTGCCCAATTAGCCCAATCATAGAATCACAGAATGGTTTGAGTTGGAAGGGACCTTTTAAAGGTCATCTAGTTGAATCCCCCTTCAATGAGCAGGAACATCCTCAACTAGACCAGACTCCTTAGATGCCAGTCCAGCCTGGCCTTGAAAGTTTTCAGGGATTTCTGCTGGACCTTAGAAACCTTTCCTTCTAAGAAGGAGAAGAACCAGAGGGTGAAGCCTAGGTGCATTCTCCAAATCCCTTAATAAAATACAACATTTGTAAGAAAGATTGTGCAGGAACACCTCCAGGGGGTTAGCCCAAGGCTCCTGCCCAGGCTGGATTCCTGCAAATGGTGATTTTAGAAAGAAAACTCTATTCTATCAAAAGTCCCAAGTTTTCCTCTGCACCAAAAATAGTCCCTCTTAGAGCAGAGCCAACTGAGGCAAAAATGTTTATTACATATGAGAATTATAAGAGAGAAGTGCCTGAATCAGAACAAAATGTAAAAGAGGGGAAACAAATGTAAAAAGCTCTATAAAAGTTTTAATGGATCCTTTTAGATGTGGAGTGGCATTTTAATGTGGTACTTAAAATTATTTCTCTTTTTTTTTCTCTTTAGCTTTTAGGCAGACCATTAATCTGAGGGGCTTTTTCTGCCTGCAGAGGAGTAACGCTTCAAAGCAGGCACCTACCAGATGCCGACTGGTGGGCAAAGCACAGATGGAATGGAAAAAGTCAGGGCCCTGGGCTTTGCAGCAGGGGGAGGATGGGCCCCTAATGCCACATGCCCAGTGAGACCCGAGATCACCCGAGCCTGTGGGAGCTTTGCTGCAGGTTTGGTGTGGAGGGACAAACAGCCAGCACGAGGGACGAACAGCCAGCACAAAACGGAGTGGGAACATCTGTTGCTTACAAATGCACATAGATACAGCAAGGCAGCCATTGCTAAAAGATTCTTCTGTCCTTATGCCAAGGACCTACTTTTAGGATTTGACTCCAGCCTATGCATATCCAACACCTTAAAAGTCTCCGATTCTGTGCTTAAATATCTTTGGCCTATTGCTGACCTTTCTGAATCCCGGGAACAGCCATTTCTTCATGCTGATGCAGGAAATTCTTAACTAAATCCTAACTGAAAGCTAGAAAAGTAGATAAGCAGGCTAATCCCATCAGACCCCAGGCTCCCTGGGACTGCAGGTCGAGCCCTTTTTCTGCAGCCCAGCTCAGCGGTTTGCTTGCCCCTCTCTTGGCTGTACCTCTCCAGGGCTGGGAAGGAAAGCGTCCCCACTTTCCACAGAGGGAAATATTTTGCTGCCCTAGACTGATTTCCTGACATTTATGGTGCATCCCTGGCTGCTGCTCCCTTCACAAAAGACCTTGCAGAAGTCTGTGGAAAAGGCATTCAAAGAAACACAAGTGGTTCAGGTGGTGGGGTTTGTGTGTATTTGTTAGGTTTTGGGTGCATAAAGCCCTCCCTCCTCAAAATCCAAATTGTGGAAATCCAAAATTCCAAATCCTGGAAATATGTGATAATAGTCAGGAAGAGCCACGACTTTTAAATACATGTTTATGTTAGTTAATAGGGGTAAATAGTTTCAAATGCAGTAGCACTGTATATGCAAAAGGTATCAGTTTTGATGCCATCAGAGACTGTTCCAGTTAAGAGGAAATCAAAAAGGAAGAAAATGGAAGTAATTTAATCTAGAAAACTGTAGTGTCGCTTTTGTCTGAATTTGGTCTGCTTTCTCAAGAAAGGGTTTGGAAAACCAGTACGGGGGAAAATGAAATCCCAGCCATTCCCTCATTAATGAAACAGCAACAAACTCATTAAGAGCAGCGAGTGCTGCCGAGGGTGCCCCGTGTGCAGCAGCTGCTCCCCGCAGCAGAGCCCTGCCGGGAGCCCAATTAGGCTGATGGAGCTGGCGGGGCCGGCGGGGGACCAGCCTGCCCCAGCAGTTCGGAGGAGCCGGGCCCATGCGGGACTGTCACAATGACAGAGACCCCACTGATGTTAAAAACAACGCTGGTGTTCACCGCGAGGGCTGCTGCAGAGGAAATCCCCGCAGAGGAGCGGTCAGGAGGGCGAGGGTGAGCGTGCTCTGTGCTTGTCTGCAGTGCTTTTCATAACTCACACACACGGACCCTTGTCCCCTCCACCACCAAAGGCTGGAGGTCTCAGATCTCCTCTTTTTGCCTTTATTTCACACCCCCTCTGCTCCTGGGCAATTCTCCCTGAGCCTGCAGACAAGGCAGCATTAAAATCACAGGCAGCACGAAGAGTGAGAAAACAATGTAGTTGGTTGGAAATAACATCAATAAACAAACCCCCTGGAGGTTAGTTTTGTCCCCTTGCCTTTCAGGTTTGTGTAGGGTCGCTCTTACTGAGTGTGCTCATCAACAAGAGACTGCAAACCCCAGCCATCGCTTGGTTTGCCTGTGCTGCAGTTGCTGGAGCCCAGCCCTAACCCGAAGGACAGCCTGGCACGAGATCAAAAGACAAGTGGGCAGCCTTTCAGCTTGGAGTTGTCTACAGCCCATGTCCCAGAAGCTGACAAGTCTTGTTGTGCTGGAGGTGGAAGCCTGAAGGTCAAAAAACAATCCGTTGCCTGAGAGTGGAAAAGTAATTTCAGAAGAGGGTGAGTGACATTTAGGATGTGCTGTGCAGAGAGCATGTGGGGCTGGGGTCATACCTGCAGGACAGCCTGGTGGGCTGGCCCTGCTCTCCTCAAAGCTGGGAGAAAAATGATCCTTGGAGGGCAAAATACAATACCTAGAGCGCTGTTGTTTCAAAAATACTACTTTTTAAAATGTATTTGCTCTACCAAGTGGCACTTAAATGCCTGGCTACAAGTGATCAGTGCCATTTCTCCCCCAGGGAGCCGAATTTCTTCACCCCAACACACATCACCTGCTGAGGCAGTCACAGCTGCTGTGCCAGAGGCTACAAGAACACAGGGCCCCTCACACCAGGGCATACCAAAGGTCCAGCCAGCCCAGCTCCTCACCCCTAGCTCCAGGCAATAGCAGAGGAAGGCTGTGTCCCTCAGCAGGGCTGCCCTGATGAACATGCACTGCTGCTGCTTTCCTGCAGTCACTCCTCTTCCATCAATGCCAATGGATTAACACTGGGAAAGGGCAGCCTGGGGACTTTGGGGTGGACAAATGCTGCACTGGGTGGCACACCCTGCTTTGTGCAGTAACAGCAAGGGAGACCTTGTCTTCCCTCTCTCTTTCTTCCATGTCTTCACAAATGGTACATGTTTGCTTAGTATTAAAATTGGTGTATATTGATGTTGCCATAATTAGTACTTGAATAAAGTAAGAAAAAACCCAGAATACGAAGAAAAACTATGCTCAAAACCAGGAGTTCAGCAGCAAAGCTGAAGTACTTCCAACCCTCTCCTATCAAAAATAGAAAGAGAGTGAAGGAACCTCTTCACCATGTCCTTATCTTACCCTTGTGAGGACTCCAGGGACTAGCAGGTTGGGGGAAGAGTTGTGTGCTTTACACAGCAGATTATTAAAGGTTGGTCTAATGGGTGCAGAATGTATTTGTATGTCACCTATTACACAGGCACTTTATGTTACACTGCCACAGCTTCCACCTCATCGGAGTCACCCACATCACTGGAAACAGCATCACCTCCCTGCCTGTTACTGGAACCCACAAAGACCCCACAAGTGCTAGATATGCTCCTCTCAGTGGTTTCACCTGCCCTCCCATGTCCCCATACCTTTAGTTGCTCTGTGTATGTGTTTAGTATATCTAGATGAGATTTTTTTTTTCCCTGGGGCATATCAACATACCCTGATGACAAAACATGTCAGTCACAGCACGGTGAAGCAGCAAAACCAACAGCGTTACACAACACTATCCTTCACCACACTAGGACCTACGCTCCTATGTGAAACCCCTGGTCCCACCAGAAGAGTCTCAAACATGGATTATCCCTGTGTCTGTGGCACTTTTCGCAGTTGCCCTCTGAAGGGAGTGGCAGAAAGGCAGAATCTCACAAGGGGCAAATATGCCAAAAGATCTTCTGTGACAGCAACGATGTTCTGGCCATCAGCCAGGGTTTGGTGTCCTGCCCCTAACTGAGCATCACACTGCTCCCCAGTGCTCCTGGCACAAAGAAAATTAATAATACTAATACTGCAGGGCAAGGATTTGCAAAAGAAGAACACATCACTGCCCCTGATTTTGTTGGACCATACCCAGCAGAATCTGGGGACACCAAGTAGCCCTTGGTGACACCTAAGACTGATCTGGTCAGCTGGTGACATCAAGCTGAATTTGGTTAACACTTTTGATGAGAAAAGAAAACCCTGAATCCAGAAGTAAATATTTTGAAAAAGGCCTTGACATTTTCTCAAGCTTTGTTTCCTTACCTTGCATTTTTCTAGAAGGGCACACACAATAGTTTTTAGACATTTTGTCCCTACCTGGTATTCTCTTTTTGTAACTAAAGGAGAGATTTTATTTAAGGTGCTCTTAAAATTAGCTGCTAAAAAGCCTCTGCAGACAACCATCATCCTCCACAAAGAAAGTGTCAAGGGACACCAGCTAGCACTTCTAGACTGCTGATGGTGAAACTTCTCCTCCCATTGTGTTTGGAAATCCCCACGTGTCTTAACGCACCTGGAAAGACTGCTGAAAATTGTTGTTTGCCCTTTAAAAGCAAAAACCTTTCAAACCTAAAAAATAATTACATGGATTGCACATGAAGTGACACCAGTAATATGCTGTTAAATAGAGATGTGCAAGGCAACAGACAAAAATGTCAAGATCAGAAACCGACTAATCCTAAAAAGCCAGTCTTACAGGGGAGACAGAGGAAAGAGGGAGAAAGAGAAAATAACCATGGTCTGAATAACATTGGCGAGTAAGTACTGGAAGGTGCAGAATTAACTTTTTCCTAATTAATTACAAGTTGCAAGGCAAAGGAAATCAGCCAGTTGAGAGCAATTTCAGCGAGATGGGGATTTCAGCCCTTGAAACACTTTGGTTGTCCTTTAAAAGCAGAAGGAGAGGAAGGGAAATGGCTGATGTCAGGAGAGGGGGTGAGATGGAGCTGGGACACTGCCCCAGGACACCAGGAAGGTTCCAGTACAGAATATGAGTCTGTGAGATAATGATCAGCAAATGCATCCTGATCAGGGTTATTCCAAAGGCAATCAAATTTTTGCAAGAGGAAAATTATTCAGGAAATCGGACTTCAAAAGACTTCTTTAACCTCCCACAACCTTCTATTTCGTATGCTCCTACAATCAGCTCTTAATTATTTAAATATTACCGTATTTAGTAACAGGAGAAGAGGTGAGATTATTTGCTGAAGGTATAAAGTGGAGAAAATTAGATTTTTTTTTTTTTTTAGTCTGGATCTGCACTTCTCGAACCATCCAATGGCTCACTGCAAACCTCCTGCATCATCCCTATGGCACATACCTTGAGTGCAACTTGGCCAGAAAGCAGAATTTTTTTCTCTTTTTTATTTTTAAACCACTTCATTTTTATTAACACCCACACTCTTACATCTCAAGATGGAGAGCTCTCATGGACACAGGACTCTCACAAGTGTGGATCTGGCAAATGACGTAGAGAGGATTCAGGTGGAGAGGGACTGTTCTGTCTGCCTGGTCCTCTCAAAGCTCATTAGAGCCGCAGAAGGTGCAGACCTACTGTCTGGCACAATGGTGTTGAATCTGGGAAAACACAGCCTTAAAGAATGCTGCTTGCTTCTTTACACTGTGCTGCCTTGAATTACATGCTGCTGCACTACACAAAACCATCCACTGATGTGATGGTAAGCAGGGGGAAAATATTTATCAGCATTAAAAAGAAAAGAGGAACAGAGAGGATGGAAAGAGTGCTATGTTTTAATGCAGAATTTAGCCTGCATTTTTTTCCCTTGCACCTCCCATTCAGCTGGGCATTGTCCAAGAAGACAAGATATATTTCTGAGTCCCTTAAATGATATTTTTCAACACAAGTCAGCCAAAGAAACCAGGATTTCCATTCATATTAGTCCTTGGATTTACATGTAGCTAATTTAGAGCAGCCAGCTTTTTTCTATCTGTGTATGAAGGTTAACAGCATCTTGCTTGCCTTAACCCAGTGCGGTATCCTCAGATGCCTGGAGATCGCTCAGAAACAAACAAACAAACAAACCAACCATCCCACTGTAGCACTGTAAAGTAGCACGCTGCAGAATAGTTGCTATGATGTCTAGTGCTAAGAAACAGAGTTATTAGTGAAGCTCTGAGGTTGGGCAAACATATTTAGCAGTGAGGAACCAGGCTTGTTTTGTTCTCCTCTACTTTTAAGGACAAACTTTACTAAACAAAATGCCAATGGGAAAAAAAAAATTTCTTTTTTGGGGCCTATAGGTTTTATGAAAAAAAAGTTTATCTAAGGAAAGAACAAAAACAAAAGCAAAAACATGCTGCTCTACTTCTTCAATTACAACTTTCCCCTTCCATGGCCTTCCTTGCTCCCATTCAGTATTGGATTTGTGGCTGCTGCTCCTGGCAAGCAATGAAGAATCTGGAAAGGGAGATTCTGTGGAGAAAGCATGCTAGAAGAAAAAGCCCCTCCCAGATGAAGATTGATTTTCTCAACCCTTCTTTCAGCAATCTGCAATGCTGTCAGAAGATTCAGAGGGGAAAATACTTTGGTGTTTGTTTTGGGTTGTTCTTTTGAGAGATGAGGTCCCTTTACAACAGGTCTGTACTACTAAAAATCAAAATCCTGTACTGAGGAAAACTCTAAGGTATGTGAGATTTCCATGTACTCCTCCTGTGCCCTAAATCCCTGAGCTCCTCCTGTCCTCCCTTTCTAAGCGATGAAGAGCAGAAGAGATGAATCCCCACTCACAGGGAAGCTGTGGGGCCCGGGGACCTGCCTGCAGCTGGCACTGTGCAGACAAGGATAGGTACAGTTGCCACGGATTTAGGCGTCACCTCAGAGAATTTTTAGTGAAATGATTCAAGCAGCGCCATGTGATTGTGAGATCAGGGTGAGAGCCAGTTGAAAAGCAATGGCACAGCAGCTGCTTGGTTTGGAGGACTGATTATGGGACAGAGTCTTAAACATCTGGGTCATGGCTTCACATCCATCTCAGCTGCATACTAGCGACAAGGTCATTACTCTTTGATAGCTCCTTGGTGGCAGACAGGAAATGGCCCAGACCAGTTTGTAGGGCACTGGGCTGCTCCTTAGGGTACCCTAAGGGTACCCCTGCATGGCAGGGACTAATTAATCTTTGTGTTGGCAGCATAAACAGACATCTCAGGGCTGATTTGATGCACAGCAAGAGGCCTACCTGGAAGATAGGCTACCCCACCAGCTTTCCTGCAACCCAGAGAACAGAACATTCTTCCACAAGCTTGCTCAAACGCTGCAAAACAAAATGGACTTTGGCAAAGGATCAAGAGCAGCAGAGTGCACCCAGTGCAACCCCTTCACCATCCTTTCTCACAGCAGGAGTAACCTCTGTGTGGCTGCAATTCTGAAATGTCTGAGAGATCTCCAAGAAGCCTGGCAAGATAGCCTGGAGCCTGTGGACACAGGCTTTAGTAGTCAAAGATCCATGAGCTAAAATAAAACTAAGACACACACACACACCTGTTTGAGGGCTGTGGCAGCCTCTTGGTGTGCCTGGTGCAGGCAATGGGAGATTCTCTCAGATGGCAGAGGAGGAGGTTCACAGCTCTGAGGTGGGTTACAGGCTGCTGCAGGGCACCAGCAAGCGGTCATCTGAAACCCTGAGCAGCCCCATAGGTTCAGTTCTGCAGCCAGTACATGTAAATAACTCCTGGTGAACTGTGCTCGGGTTAAAAACCGAGTTCAGCCCGCTCATGGCTGTGATTTGAGCGTGGGTTCACTGCCTGTAACCCAGAGCACGACAGCACGCCAGAGAGCAAGTCTGAAATCCTCGGTGCTTGCTGCGTAAACAAACTAATTTGCAGCCTGACATTTTAGCCGTGTCCTATGTAGATGACTTTCTGCTTATTCAATACTTCTGAATAAAAATGCTTAATGCCTGTGAAGTAATAAATAAGCTATTAATACTGTGCACCATGGATGCTCAGCACCTGATTTAACCTTCTTTTTCTTCTTCTAACCTCAACAGGGGCTCTGAAAAATATGCAATTTTTTTATAACTAAGTTAATAAGTGTTTTCAATCACTGAAAATAATTACTGTCAAGAACAGACAGCAGTATGCATGGGGCATATAAAAGCCAACAAGGGGAGAATGCAGGTGAAAGAGAGTGAGAAGAAGAAGGAAGATACTGTCAAATACCCCAGATTCTTCCAGCCTAGATTTCTGCTTTTCACATATAAGAATAAAGAGCGTTCAAAATATCCCTCTGTGAAGAGGAAGTAACTCTAGAGGTCCAGGATGTACCCCACTTTTTGAAGGCTCTCTGACCCTGGCTCTCCCAGGGGGCTGAGGCTGGCTTCTCCCAGGAGCCCTGTCAGGTCACACCAATGCAGTTTGCATGACAAACTGGCTGGGCAAGATTTACATCCAACTTTGGTTTTCAATAATTTCATTTCAGTTTCTCATTTAACCAGTTCACATGATTTTCCATATTTTTGGGGAACTGCTTTTTCTTTCCTTCTTCTTTCACTGCCTGAACACAGGCATGCTATTGGTGACCTCTATAAAAGGATAAATTAAAACCCGAAGTGCTGTGGTGGGCAGAGGCTGTCACTGAGGCCAGCTGGCCTGTGACAGATCCTGTCTGACTATTTCTCACACTGTTGTCATGCCCAGCCCCATGAACCTGGCCCTGACCAGGTACTCAGCAATGAGCTCTGGGATGTGCACCCGGAGCCTGCTGCTCTTTCATCCTCTTCATGCCATCATGTCCCATCACGGCTGCTCATCACAAACAGTAACTCAGGTTGACATCATTCCTACCAGAGATGGGAGCTATTGAATTATCTAAGGACAAACCTAAATACTAGCTTTTAAAGGATAACTGATCTACTAAAAGCAAGTATTGTTTTGGACATGCCATGTCATATTTATCACGCTTGGCTTTGCATTGCACTGTTATCTTCTGCCATGTCATCTGAGCAACATGAAGTCGCATGGCACGACATGACAGATGCCTCAGCAATGAAGGGAAGACGCTCTGTAGATTCCAAGTCCATTATAGCTCATCTCAAATAAAAGATTCATAGGATATGAATGATGGTGTGTCTGCAGGCCAAAAGTGACTCAAGTCTCCCCAGTTATCTGCAGAAAACAGATCTCAATTCACCTGCTTTTCACATAATTAATGCTCTACTTGCTTCCATTAAATGTTATTTCATTATCATCTTATTCCAAACAACCTGATTACAAAGCAGGAAACTCTCTTCTTTCAGCTTTTTAGCAACAATAAAAATTCTGGATAAAAGCACAATTCCTTTTAAGCACAATATTCATCATAATCCCTTATTTACTGCTAGAAAAATCTCCCCTCTGTTACGAAGAGGCATCACCTCAAGTAATCTCCACAGAGCAACACAAGAACACTCTGTCAGTCTTCACAGGAGCAGCCCATCCTTGTCCTTTCCAGGAAAGTTGTTTTCTTAAATGTTTCTCGAGAAATTTCAGAAGACAATAAATCACTGTAATAGAAAGTATCCTAGAAGAAAGCATCCACGTGTGTTCGGCTTCAAGTTATTAAAAGCTTTCTAATTTTTACTCTCTTATATTGAAGATGGAAAGTAAAAGCAGACAGGGTATCCCGCCTTTCACTGAAAACTACATCCCCTTTTTCCAGAAATATCCAAAAATGAAAGGGAAAAGTAGCTCTGTTTCCATACACAGCTTCTGATCTGAAACTGGGAAGAACAAACAGCATTTTCTTCCAAAGAACATAGCACTTTTGAAGGAAGTTAAAACATTGGTGAGCATTTCAATCACACTTCCTAAAAGCCCATCCTCCATTTGGAAAGGGCTTTTGCCAAAAACAACAAAATCCCTTCCCTGGATCTCTGGCTGCCTGATCCCTGTGACCTTGCAGATCCTCACCGCCACCACAAAGGCTTGGCTGTGGGTGCAGGTGTCGAGGACAAAGCTGGTTCTCTGCTCCAATATCAGAGCTTGTTCCCTGTAGGTAATCACAGCCCAGCCTGCAGACTCTGCCATTTTTCATGTCCTTTTAGTATCACCTCTGTATCACTTTTTAATGGAGCTGCTCCTCCTGCTCCGTGCCCCACATACTTGCTGGAGGAATACAATGCACTGGCAGGTCCGGTCTGACCAGCCATATGCTGTTCAATTTGTAACTGCTGGTGTCCTGACCTCGCTTTTGTCCGAGCTGCAGAAACCTCCAACTGAGCAGCTGAAATATTCTCTTTTATCTGAAGCTAAGGAAACTATTTTTCCCCCTTCACAAAACTTAATTTGCTTTTCAAAGGAAGAAAAAAAAAAACCAAAACAACAAAACATGTTGTTTATTATTGTGCTCCTCCAGCGTCTGAGGAAATACACAGAAAATGCCTGGCACATATGGTATTTTTATGTGGCTTATTTTTTTCCCTTGTCTGCAAGTCTGCACAGAATCATTACTGTTTGGCACACAGCAAAAGGAAGTCTCCTGTGCACAACGTGATTTAGTCTGGCCGATAAAGTGGAAGTGGATTCTTCATTGCATATTAAGTTCTGCTGGATACCATTTGCACAAGAGAGTAAAATTGCAGTTTCATGTTCTTCTATGCTGATACATTTCCTGCCAGACAGCCACATCCCTCTCTTTCCCCAAATATTAAAATTTCTCCCAGCAGCGACTCTCCAGATTTCCCATTCTCATGTGTTGGCACTCCAAAGACAGTTCCTCCTGTGGGCACAGAGTTGCCAGCTGGGAGCAAGGCGCTGGGGTTCCCTCCTGCGGGGAGTGGGCTGGGTGGCTGTGTCACAAACAGGGCCCTTGCAGGGAGGGCCCGATGCCCTGCTCCCCTGCCCCAGGGACGCTGCTGCAGGGGGGGTGGGGTCTTCCTGGAGCCTCTTCCAGCCACTGCCTCACCTACAGTCTGTCTCTGCTTCTCAAAGGCTCACACTGCCAGTACGCTGAGGATGCTGCTGCATCCTCCTTCTACAGCTCCCATGTCACCAGTCTCCCTCTCTTCCAGCAGAAGCCCTGTCCCAATCCATCTTGTGCATGGGTTTCCCCTTGCTCACCTCACGCTAAATATTCCGTGTACCTGCCAGGCTGTGTACAGCTTCCCGGGTTGAATCCCTGGCCTCGGGAGCTGTGGAGAAGTAAGAAGTTTCTTATCCCCAGGTCAGTGCTTGCTCCTCTACACAAAACACTACATCACATCCGAGGTACTGATACCTTCCCAAAACGTAACGGCTAATAACTACTGCTAAAGGAGAGCCCATCCACAGTCCACTGCAGTTACTGGGATCCATCAGCAGGGGTGGGTGAGTTGTACTGGTCCAGACTGGCTGCTCAGTACCAAAGACAAAGCAGGAAATCAGTGTCTGCTTCTCTAATCCATAACATTTCTTCTCTAATGCTTTCAGAGCACAACACAAACTGGGTGCTGCTAGTGAGACTGACTCATAACAGACATACTACTTTCTTTTTAAAAAACATCAAAAGGCAACATTAGGGAGTCATGGACTAATTTCTCAGGGCTGTGTCCCTGGAAGGAGCAACCTGTGCTGAAAGGGGAAATGCCTTCCACTGGAATAAGCCCCATCAGCATTGTTAGTCTTACTGCCTAATAACATAAACCTCACTCAACCATCACACACATTTAACAAACCAGCCAGTCCAGCCTCTGCTTCCCCAGAAGCTTCTGACCAGTGTCAAACAAACCTGGCTGAGTGGCAGAGGTGCCAATGGCATGACAAGCATCACTGTGACAGACGGAGCAGGCTGACAAGAGGGAAATGTCACTGTGACCCAGCCCTCAGAGAAGCCCTTCAGCAAAAGGCAACCAGATTTCATGTCTTCAGCCCTTGCTGGGTGCAGACACTGCTGGCCCTGGTGCATTAGATGCAGCATCACTTCTTCCCATCCCATGTCCCAGCCATATTCTCTTTTCTCCCCTGTCCAAGCGTAACAGACATCAGCCCCACAAGGCACCAGCCCTCCCATGCTGGGTTCTCCTCCCACACCTTCCACAGCTCTTCCCACTAGCCAGCCCATCACCTCAGCGGTTAGATGGCCTCACACCATCTCTTTACAGTCACTGGTAGCTTGGACATAAAATTCAATAAGATGTCGATGACCTGTATGGTCCCTACCATTCTTCCCTCTCCTATTAATTCTCTTCTCCTTCCTTTCCTATCATATTGTTTTACCTATTACTCCATACCTAATAAATTATCACTAATGCTCCAGCATCAAACATTTATTATCCTGAGCACCATGTGAGTAATGAGTGAGTTAACCTCCAATTTTTGTCCGTATAATTCACGCATATTGATTTTACATGAAAAGAACTCTTGACTTACATCAGATGACCCTGATAAATTTAATCTCTTTAATGCTTCTTCTTTCTAAATAAATGTAAAATGTTTTCCTCTAGAAAGTTTCTCACCAGTAAAATCTGCATTAAAACTTGGCAAAAAACCCCCTCCACTACTCTCCCAAATTAATCGATGAAATTAAAAAACCCCCAAGCCTGCATAAAAATTCTCCAATTCCTCCAAGCACTGGCAACCCAGCAGCCTGACAGCGTTGTTACAAAAGTGACAGGTAATCAGAGCTGACAGCTGGTGTCAAAACCCACAGCTGGAATTTAGCAGCAGACTGCGGGAGGTACCAGTTTGGGGGCATCTTTTTTCCTGTTCTCATTACCCCTCCTTTCCCCACAGCGTTGCCTCAGGGCTGACGGCCCAAGCAGCAAGTGGGAAGGGAGCACAGGGACAACACAACACCTCTTACTAAGCCACGGGGACCCTGAGGAATCCTCTGCCAGGGATGTCAATGGCCCTCATAGCTCCATCAGCACTGCTGTCCCTAGCTTTGCTTGGCTGGGTCAGAGGACTAACCAGGAAACCATACTTCGTGTTTTGTGCTGGTTCCCATGGGGTGTCACAGCTTTTCCGTAGTTTTAAACACTCAAAAACTTGCAGAACCTTTGCAGAAGGCGCACAGCAGGAGTCAGGAGAGTGTTTCTTTACATTCCATAGACAGGGCAGCTCTCTCCTCCATCATCCATCTGTGCCAGGTACAACAGAAGGCTGATGCAAAAAAGCTGGAGGAGACAGGCTCCAGAGAAGCTGGAAAGCCAGCTTGGCCAGCAGCTGGAACCACAGTCAGGCCAGGACTTCACCACAGCCCAGCCAAAACTGAAGAAAAAATTAATTTGGAATATTAAAAATATATCTTGCCACAGGAAAGATATGTAGCGGAACACGGACATAGGTTGCTCCCTGCCAGAGCGAGGTGAGCTCCTGCTCTCTGCAAAAATTCTTCCTCCTTGCCTTGACTCCACTGCCTCAGCCAAAACGAAGGGAGGAAGAGAGGAAGTGAGATGGGCAGGATCCTGTCCTGAGAGCGGCAGACACTGACAGCCCTCTGGAGACACAAACACGTCCTTCCTAGGGAAGGGCGTTTCAGGTAGTGCTGCCAGGGAGAGCTCGTGGAAACAGAAGGGTTTTGTTTAGGTTGTGCCCTTAAAATATGTCTACTCCCCTCTCAGCCTGCATATTTTACAGTCTCAGCATAGTTTCCCCTGTGGACAGCTCTGGCCAACTCGGTGATTTTTTTTTCCGAAGTGAACTCACTCACAAACGCATTTTTTAAGCTCCCACAGCTTGAAGAATGGAAGTTGCAGCCTGAGGAAAAAAAAAGCAAGGACCAGAAAAAGATAACATTGCAGAACATTCAGGGGCTCAAGCACACAGAGTTTGAAATGGGTAACTCGTTTGCAAAATTCTTCAGTCATTAATTTTATTCCTTTTCATGGTAAAATGTTGGGGTTTTTTTTCCCCCCTATATACAAAGGAAAGGGCAGGGATCATGATCATTTGGACTCCAAATAAATGCTTTTAATCCACAGGATGCAGGGAAATCATGAAGTCTATTAGGCCAAATATTAGAAAATGTTATATTTCAGCTACCCAAATATTAGAATTCTATATACCTGAGCACTAGAAACATCTGTGTTGCAGCAAGAAGTCCTGTTTCCAAGCAAATGCAAAGGGCAGAAGACAGATATTGACTGCTTAAGAACATCAGTACAGGATGAGCCACCAAGTCCATGGAATTTTTCAACATTTTCCCTGGTGATAACAGCTTTGGGTCCATCCTGGGAACTGTTATACACTATTCTAAATAAACAGCTTGATATTTCTTCCTGCCAAACAGCTCCTTTTGGTGCTTGGGAACACAGTGCCTCCTCCACCACACCCAGTTTTATCGCTATTCCCCCAAAACAGCCACTCTAAACCTTATGATTCTTTCTTACTGAAGAAACACTGGAGAATCCAGTCAGGGCAACCAGAGTGCTCAACTAATCTCCACATCCCAGGTAGTGAATCCAAGCTCCTGGCACCCCTTCCATGAAGTAAGCACCCCATGCAGTATCACACTGTTTGTTTGGGATTTTTAAATAACATAACATTAAAATGAATAGAATAGAATAGAATAACCACCACCTAAATTACTCTTAGAAGTCCTCTAATAATAACAATAATAACAATGAAGAAGAAAAATATTTACATTATTATTTTTAAAAACTCTAAAACCCAGTCTGATGTTGCATGGGGTTTTCACTTGGTGGAAGGAGTTATGGGAGATTTGATTCACCATGTGTGAATGCTTTGTAAGTTTGTTAATTATTATGACAATTATTACAAATTATCATCAGTACACTAATATAAGAATAAATATACTGATACTATATCTTGTCAGAGCACGCGAATCTGTGATTAATGTAATAATTGATGTATTTATCACAGCAGTAATTTACTTTTTTTAAAGCATGTCAATATACAATTGTAGCAACAATTGTTATATTGATTAGAGCAATAACTTAAACGCTTTTAATTATTCTTACTAGTGTAAGGCCTTCAGGTTATACGACAGGCTTGAACTCCAGCCTACACCCACAACCTCTCTTCGAGACCACCACCACCACCAACACATTCTGCTTCTGTTTCTCTCGGCAGCCCCTTCCGCGGGGCTGCATTCCGCGGTATCTCCTGCCATCTACTGATGCCTGCGAGGAGGCACCGAGCGCTCCTGGCCGAGAACTCCCCGCGGGCTGTTCCAGACGGGACGCGAGGCGGGCCCGGGGCAGGCACAGCGCTCCCGGGGCGGTCACAGCCCGCTGCCCGGGGCGGGCCGGGGCCGGGCTCTGCCCGAAACCTCCCCGGGGGAGGGGGAAGGCGCAGCACTTAATAGCGGCCCCGGCAGCGCAGCGCCGTCCCGGCGCGGCCATGGGGGAGGCGGCGGGAGGCAGCGCGGTGCTCCCGCTGCCTGCCGCCGAGGCGGTGGGCGGGCAGGTGAACGCGCTGACCGTGCTGGCCCTGCTGGAGAAGCTGGTCTCCATGCTGGAGGCGGTGGAAGGCCAGCAGCGGCAGATGGACCAGAGGCAGCGGAACTTGGAAGGGACGGTGCGGAGCATCCAGGGAGAGCTGATCAAGCTGTGCCGCAGCCACGGCGCCACGGGCGAGGCGGTGGAAAAGCTGCTGGAGAAGTCGCGGAAGGTGTGCGCGCACACCCGCGCCGTGCGGGAGCGCCTGGACCGGCAGTGCGACCAGGTGCGGCGCCTGGAGCAGCACCACGCCCAGCTGCTCCGCCGGGACCGCTTCAAGGTGCTCATCTTCCAGGTGAGACTCTGCGCACACGCCGAGCCCGCTCCCGCCCCCGAGGGCACAGCCCCGTGCTGCTAACTCCTGGCGAACTCGGGGAGAGCGCACTGGTTACTAACTCTTAGCAAACTTGGAAACCTGAGATGTCTTTTTGCTAACTTGGCAAATGTGGAAGAAACACCTTTTCACTTTAGCAAACCTGGGGAAAGAGCAGTCTTTTGCTAACTCTTAAACTTGGGTTAGCAAGTTTATTTTTATTCTTAGCAAATCTCCTCTTTTATTCTTAGCAAATTCAGGAGAAATGCCCACTTTTCCTCTTGGTGGATGTGGGGAAAGCATGTTTTCCTAACGTTTAGGAAACCTGGGAAAAGAGCTGTCTTTCTTTTCTACTCTTGCAAACTTGAGGGGAAAGTCCTTTTTGTTTCTTGGGGTTTTTTTCTTTTTTTTTTTTTTTGCTAACTTTTAGCAAACTTTGGGAAAGAACCCTCTTTAACTCTTGCAATCGTGGAGATAAATTTGTCTTTTACTAACTCCTAGTGAACCTGAGGAAAGAGACCTTGTTTTGCTAACTCTTAGCATGCCTGAGAAAACTGCTGCCTTTTCTTCTCTGCAAACGAGGAGAGTCATATTTTACTAACTTCTAGCATACATGGGGAAAGGGTTGTTTTACTGTGTGTTTTGGAGGGGAGTGGTTCAAGTAAACTCGAAGGGCCCTTGTGTTTTTCCAAACTCTTGGCAAACTTGAGGAAAGAGCCCATTTTGCAAGCTTGTAGTAGAAATGCCCCTAAGAACTGCCACTGCATCTGCCCGTGGAAGCAGGAGCAGAGCAGGGCTACAGCTCTGTCCTTGTGCCCTGCTTCACTCTGCAGGGCTGATCTGGCCCATTCAGGGATGAGCTAAAAATTCAGCTTAAAAATTCCGCTTCCTGGGAGTCCATCCAGTGATAGCAGCAGTTTGCATATTTTCCCCTTTTTAAGCAATGGTCTGGATAGAACATGCCGTGAGCTTTAACTAAACACAGGACGTGACTTTCACGTATTTAAAAAAAATAAAGACAGGCCTCCACAAATCACTGAGGGAGGGCAGGAGAGCACATGCTGCCCTGGGGTAGTCACAGCTTGGGTGCTTCACCAGCATTTCATGCTGAATTTGTCAGCTGGGCGTTCCCTCTGTCAGTCACTAACTCTGCTCCTTGAGTTGTTGGGGTTTTCTCCTATTTAAACCATCCCCAAATAAGAGAGCGGTACTTGTTTCTGAAAAGCTGGCAGGCCTGGTTAGTGCACAGGCAATTCCCCCAGAAAGGAAGCCCCCACCCCCTGCGTATTGTTCTCCCAAACTACAGTCCAGGCTTGTCAGGCCAGAAGAGGAGGAGCTGCAGCATGTTTCCACCCCAGAAGGAATGTGGAAATTATTCCAGAGACTGAGTAAATTAAAAGACACATGTTCTCTGCAGTTCTGCAAGTAATTTAAGATCCATTACTGTATGTCAAAACACTGCCATCTCCCAGGCCCCGTTAGCTAATGACTGGCTCCCGCCTCCAGGTTCAGACCTAGACAATTTCCTGTGGGGTGTGTGCATCAGCAAGGCCTGGGGGAAGGTAATTTTTAACATTTCTTATACCTCTGAGTGTGAGAATTAAGGCCTTGCTGTTGCAACAAGTGTCTTCCTCCAGAGAACTCAATATTTACTATTTTAAGATGACATAATGCAGAGAGGAAAGACAAACAGAGCTCTGTGTGTGCAGGACAGTTGATGTTACCTCGGGTGGGGATCTTCCACTGGCAGAGATTTGCAGGGACTGGGTGAAAGCAACAGTAAAAATCACCAGGGTTTGAGGGGTAAAGCAGTGTCCTGTGGGCTCATTTCCTAACGCTAAATAGTGTTGTACAGCTAAGGCCTGTTTAAACCTCTGAACCTTTCCTCAATACCATGTCCTAAAGTGCACAGACCCAAGGCAAATAACACAGGCCCACATCCCAGTACAACATAAAGAAAATCCACTGCCTGTCACTGGGCTAGCGCCTTTGGACAACAGTTCTCCACAGCTTTTACAGGGATTTAGGTAAGTCTGTTCCCATCTTTCGCCAGAAAATGTCACCACAGTGCAGGATGATGAGCTTAGCAGTCCCAAGCCAGTGTAGACCAGGAACACAAGACTTTGAAAAGAAACACTGCAGCTAAATTTACTTCCAAAAAAAAAAAAAATCAGCTGCCAACTGGGAATTGCTCCTGGCCTGCAGTTAAATGGCAGCATGGCTGTCCGGAAAGCCGGGCTGGTCGGCAGAGCTCCTCAGGGGCATGAGAGAGTGACTGGGGCGGGCAGCACCCAGGGCTTTCTCCAGTGGAGTCTGGGAGGAGCTGGGATTTTCTGCTGAGGAGTGGCTGCAGCCAGAGGGGTGGCCAGGCGGTGCCCTTGCAAGGCTGTGCCCAAGCTGTACCTACCTGCCCATCTCCTTGAAATCTCCCTGCAGGGTCTCCTTTCAGGCCTGTCAGGAGGGACAGTCTGGTAGTCAGCAGGGCCACTACCTTGCTAGGATTATTATACAGGGGAAAAAACAGCAGGCTGGCTGGGATTCTGTCCTGCCTTGCACAAGAATCCGTGGAAAAACAATTGCAGGAAGGAGAAGTCACAGTAATGAAGCCATATTGACGCCAGATTTCTGTGAAAACAAAGGGAAATCTGGATGTATGAGACTCCTCTTCAGCTGGGGGATCCTTCTTTTCCACTGAAAAAAACAGTGCCAAACTTCACAGAGCATGTTTCTTATTAGAACCAGCTTCTCCAGTTTAGGGAGAGACAGCTCAATATGAAAATAATAATTCACATTTGCGATTCAGTTCTGCATTCACCATATACCTTAAACTCCCTAATTCTTGGTGGGAGCACTGAGCATAGCCAAAAACACATGACTGAGCTCCAGCTCTGCATTTTATGAAATTGTGTTGCCACTCGCCAGCATCAGCTTTCCCTCTGCATATGCACTGAGAATGAACTGTGTTTAGAAAAGTTCAGGTTATTTACATATTTTCCATTAAAATGCTCTTAGTTTTCTCTCCCTAGAATGTGTGCATATATTTCTTTAATTGGTGGCATATTTTAAGGGAGCTCCATTCCAAGAATTTTAGGATGCAAAAGTTATTACAAATGACACAGCAGTTCAGCAAAACACTGAGTGACTGTTTTAAAAATCCTTGTTAAGCTTTGGCATTGTTCCCTTCTATTTTGTTCTCACCACATGACCAGCTTTTTGGTTCTGGTTTGGTGGGGGTTTTGTTTGCTTTTTTTAGCTGCAAAAGCAAAATGGAAGATAAAAAAAGGCTCATGTTTAATTTTGCAATTAAGTGTCATGGTTACTGGTTAAATATCATGCAAATAGGACAGGTAAAATAAGTCAAAATTGCAGCTTGGGGTCAAGCACACTATATTTGAGTCCCTTGCAGATGCTGCTGTAGGTAAATCCTTCATCCTAAAATGAAGCAAGAGGAGGGCGCAGAAAATTATCCATTTGTTTGTATCTTCTTGTATGGATCACTGCAATAATCTTTTGAAAAAGCAACTTCAGACTCAGAAATGAACAAGTGAGGGAACGAGAGGCATTACAAGCCGATAATGCCGTACTTCCCACTGGAGCCTTCCAGAGAGAATATTCTTGTATTGATTAATGACAGAAATACCTCCCACAGCACTTTGGAATTGGCCCAGCTGTGCTGTGGGAGGTCAGGGGGATGGGGCAGCCACCGTCCCAGCCCGCACAGGACGTGCAAGTGGGTGGGTGGCACTTTCCTCCTGCCTGCCCTACCTCCCCACCCTGACATCCAAGTCTGGAGAGCATGTATTTGTCCAAAGGAAAGTAGGTGGAGCTGTAGCGGGTTTCAGACGGATTTGTCATGTTTTGACCTATTTTGTGTAGCAAAACAATTTTTAGGCTAGTGATCATTTAGGCATATAACAATGTGCAGAGGAGCCTGGACTGGGAAAATGCCATCTCTCCTTCTGGAAGGTCATGGCCTCATACAGCAAATGTAACAAAAAACCCAAACCACAGCAGGTTGATTTCCCTCATGCAGCATCAGAGAATCAGCACGTCTTGAGTAAATTAACTACCTGTTCACTTAAGCCACCCAGTTTTGTAGTACACTGTTACGGATCTTACTCCTTTTTGTAAAAGACAGGGATGAAATTATGACCCGCAGGACGTTGCCAAGGATGGCTGATCAAAGCCACAAAGAAGGCACTGATTTTAACTACGCAAGTATTACTAGTGTTAGCAAGAGTTGTTTTATGCAGAGAACTTCCACTATTCTATTCATCTCTTACATGGAAAAATAAAATTCAGAGGAGCTAGCTACCTACAGTCAAGCCCATCTGAAAAAAAAAAAAATGCAAGGGCTGTTTTTGAACTCAGATGTGGAAAATACAAAGATGTATTGCTTTCTTAGAATTTTAGATTAGATCAAGAAGAAAAGATCAAAGTTCTACTTCTTTTGGCATGGAAAATAGTTATGCAGTTTGTAACAGCTGGCATTTTTCAATGTATTGTTCTAGTCTTCCTAAATGAAATAGCAGACTGCTTAAAAATGTATCAAAACAAAATATAGCTGTCATATAAACTTGTAAGACCAAAAAGTTATCAATAGCCCACTTACAACGTGTTATCAGTAACCATGTTTGAAATAGAAGTGTCTGTTCCACCACAGCATTCCTGCTATACCACCCTCATGTTTTCAAAGCATTTTACTTAATTTATTTCCATTTGCATTTTAATAGTTCCTGTAATCCTAAGGTCTTTCGGAAAACATGACATAGGAAAGTGTGTCATTCCCATTTTATAAGCACACAAATAGATGCTCAGAGGCTGATGTGTTCCAGAGCCATGCAGGAAGCTTAGACAGAAGGGTGATCACTTGAATGCCGGTACTGCCTGATAGCCAGAGACCACCTAGGATCTGCTTTCAGTTGAATCATTAGTTCATTATTATGCAGTATATTTTCGTTTAGTTTTTTTTTTACCTTTATAAAAAGGGGTAGTTTGACAGTCTCTCTTCTACTCAGTCAGAAATTTGATAAAAACTGAAGTCAAATCCATATCCATGTTCTTCTAGAGACTGCATGCAGTACTTCAGTTTAACATGAATACTGTAGACAGAGCTAAACTGACCTTGAGAAGGACCTTTCAGACCCATCTCTGGCTCAGACTGCGCTGTGATCAAACTCAGATGACACCACTTGCCTAGATAAAATACTTGAAAAGCTACAGCCCACCTCTACTCATTAAAACCAGAGTTTTCTATACCATTCAGGCAGTTACACCTGAATGTTCAAACGTCTAAAACTGGGCGTGATTACCTAGGCTTGGAAAGAATGCACTAGATATGAAAATTGTGCTTTATACTGAGTTCTCATGCTCTGGGGAATAATTCAATGCTGCACCCACTTATGTAATCCACATTTCATTAATAACAGTGGAAAGAAAATATAAATGTTTGTACAGCAGTTAACAGCTGGTTTCACTTAAAGCTGGTGCAGGTTTCCTTTGTTTTGTTATCTTGGTCACTTTTGCTGATAGTTGCAACAACATTATAGGAGTCAGGAGAAGAGTGGGGGCTTCATGAAATATTCCACTGCAGGCAGAGGGCTTGTAAAGCTTTGTGCCAGTGCATCTGAGGCCACTGGCCCAGAAACGTGTGCAGAAACTGTAGGAATAACGCATATGCAAACTGTCAAACCAGCATCCATTTCTTTTATACTTTTAATATCCTTGAGGGATATTAACCAGCATACTTGAATCACTGAACATATCCAGTATAAAATTATTCTGCCCATCTATGATAAATACTGTTGAGTTCCAGAAGGGCTACAAAGTAGTAGTCTGTGTTTTTAATAGAATTAGAGAATAACAGTAACAATTAGGTTGGAAATGACCCCTTGAGATCATTGAGTCCAGTCTCTGACCCAACACCACGTTGTCAACCAGACCATGGCACCAAGTGTCACGTCCAGTCTTTTCCTAAACACCTCCAAGGACAGTGACTCCACCGCCTCCCTGGGCAGCCCATTCCACTGTCTAATCACTCTTTCTGTGAAGAAATTCTTCCTAATGTTCAACCTAAACCTCCCCTGACACACAGTTTCTGTGTCCTCTTGTCCTATCACTAGTTGCCTGGCAGAAGAGCTTGACCCCCACCTGGCCACAACCTCCTTTCAGGGAGTTGTAGAGAACAGTAAGGTCACCCCTGAGACTCCTCTTCTCCAGGCTATACAACATCCTTATCCAGCCTTGACAGCAAATTTAACCCAAGACACTATTCTCTGCAGTGATCACAACTGTGTGCTCAGCCCTGAAATAATGAGCATGAACTTGGAAGTGTATGTGGCCTTTTTTCCCCTTAACTGTACACTCCGGCCCACTAGGGACAGATCTGAGACTATTACAACCATTTCACTCAGCACTTACTGCTTTTTTGTATCTAAAGATAAATACAGAGAGAGGAGGGAAGAGAAAATCCTTCCAATGCATGCGAGGAAGTGAAATCGCATGCACTCTGTCTGAAAGTGATAAAAAAGGTAATGAATAGAGACTGTGCAGATCTAAGGCTCAGAGTGTTGAGAGGAGAAGGGAGTATGCAAGGAGCCTCATTTTCATTGCATGGGTAGATGCCTGCAAAACCTCCCACAGAACAGAGCGCTCATTGTGCTGCCTCTGAGCTTCTGCACTTGGTGGTCACAGACATCCCTCGTTACGAGCTGCAGCTTCTGCCTTTGCTCAACCTGTTTTGTTTTCAGATACCTTCTTTCTTTCTGTGTCCTTTCTTGGTTTTGTTTCTCAAAAGCAATACTTTTTTCTGGTAGCTAGAAACTCCCATTTTCTATGTGGTATAATGTCTTTTTATTTTTGTGTACCATAAATTCTTATTCTTACGTTTCAAGGAGTTGTTCACATTTTAATATTCACCAACCAAATTTATTAGGGTTCTTTTTCTGTAAATAGCTGTAAAATAGGATATACTCTAAACATCATAGACTGCATGGTTTCTCAGCATCAACAATCCACTTTTAGCAGCAACATACATTTTCCAGGAATATGGCAAAAGTGCTAACTGCATTTGCCATTCGAGATACTTCCCAGATGCAACCAACACCTCTGCAGGGATACTCTCAGTCTTTGGCTCAAGAAACTGAAAGCACTGTGGGGTTACGTGACTTCTGGAGGTCTGCACATGGGTCTGCAGTACAACCTCCCTCCCCACCATATCCTCCCTTCTCCCCAGGGGCAGGTGTACAACTTGACAGCTAAACTCTCATTAAAGAGTATCCAATATAAATGAAAAGAACAGGATTTCCATTTTGCATACATTCCAAATCACTTTGAAAGAGTAGTCTTACAGCTGACAGCTCATAAGTCTTAAACTTTACCAGATAATGGTTCAGTGGGCTTTGAGTGGTTTGTTACTAGTTAAATGTATTGAAAAAACCAATAAATGTTCAGCATTCATCTCATCAGGGAGGGGGAAAAAAATTGTTCAGGGTTGTGCTTTGTTTATTAAATTTGTGTCCTGTGAACTATGAAACTCAAATACTGTCAATTCTTTCAGGAGGAAAATGAGATCCCTGCCAGTGTTTTTGCAAAAGAGCCCATTCCTAGCATTACAGAAGGAAAAGAGGAGCCTGTGGATGAGAACAAAACACTGGAAGAAACCTTGCACACAGTGGAGTTGGGTTCAGATGATGACATGTTTCATGAGGGAGATGACTTGGATGACAGTGCAGAGGAGAAAACGGAAGAATCAAGAGCCGAGAAACTTAAGAGAACCAGCCTCAAGAAGGTGGACAGCCTCAAGAAAGCATTTTCCCGCCAAAACATTGAGAAGAAGATGAACAAGATCAGCACAAAGATTGTGTCGCCTGAACGGAGAGAAAAGATCAAGAAATCACTTACTGTGCATCACCAGAAATCCTCCTCTTCCAAGGGCTCAGCTTTCAAAGTGTCCCCCCTCACGTTCAACATGAAGAAAGGCCGTGAAGGAGAAAACCCCACAGAAGCTGAGGACAGACCATCAGAAACTGCAAGTAACGACCAGGCTGAGAACGAGGATGAAATGTCCTTTGCCGACATGCACTCGGATATGACACCGGCCACCTCCCTGACCGAGGAGGGCAAAGCAGCTGTCGATTCTCTGGAGAAGGAGGCCAGAGTGGAAGGGAAGGCCATGATGAACAACAACATCGAGCTGTCCATTGTGGAAGATGATGAAGAGTATGGGGTGCCTCTAGAAGTTTCTAGCCAGAAACTGTACGATGAGAGAAGCAACCCAGTTGGCGGGGAAATGGAACAGTCTGATGAAGAAACGACCCAAGCAGCCGTCCTGCAGGTGGACCAAACAGCGTAAGCATCCCGGGCCCTCCTTCGCCTGCCAGACACGCTCGGTCTTCCTTAGGCAAGGAACTGGTTTCAGCTGCACAGGCAGGAGAAGCGACTAAGCCTCTTCCATCCTTTGCCCTGCAGTGATAATTTATTGCATTGTGTTGAAATGCAGAGTGGACAAGGTCAATGACTTAGGCTGCAATGTGCTCTTTTTTAGGCCGAGTCACTGGTGTTCCTGAATTTAGAGATGCTGCCAACTGGTGTAAGAGACTAGCAGGAAGAGAGTATGTCTGGTAGAAGCAAGCTGGTCAGCTGGCTTTCCTAGAGTTAGCTCAGAGGAATGGGTGGAGAGTAGTCAAGACCCAAGCATTTCTGTTTTCTTCCCCCAGTATTTCACAGCACTGTGAGTAGTTTTGTATGTAAATGTAGGAATACCAATGAGAACATTTGATTTCAGTTGCCTTGCCATGCTCCATGAATACTAACAGCCTCAGTAACTGTGCACACACGTATAGTTTGTTTGGGGCAGTGCTCCACAGCACTGTAGGACTAAAACAGCAGAGCACTTAGAAGGCAAAGCTGAAAACTCAGTTCCATCCATTTCAGTGGGGGAAAGATTTTTGCCAGTAGTCACTCGCTATTCATTTAGAAAAAATGACTCTGTTTAGGTGGGTGGGGGTGGAGGGGAGGTATTTTTCAATCTAACAGAGTTATGGAAATACATGAAAGACAAACATGAATGTGTGATTGGTTACTGTGCCTTTAAGGGTTCAGAAATTGAAAAGAAGAAAATAGGTGTGTAATAGGAACATGAAGGTAGCTTGAAGAAAATATGAAATGCTATGAATTGCAAAAAAAGAAAAAAGAACCCCCCACAATATTCAATCTATACTCCCAGCTTAAAGTATATATACTCAGATAACACTAATTAATTCGTAGTCTTTATAGCAATATACTATCAACTTTGCACCTGCACAACTTTGTATCTCAGAGTATTTTGAAAATAGCATAATTTATCTTTTTACAAATTATTTCATATATAGAGCTATATTTACACAGGAGAGTTAGATAATTACAGGGATGTAAGGACAATTTGTTCAAAAAGGTGAAATACTCTTTCAGCCCCGTCCAAAGGGAACAATGTGTTATGGATTGAACTTCATGGCAGGGATGAGTTTACGTAAGTATGAGTCTGCAAAACCACAGGATTTGGTTCTCTGCTAATAACTTTGATCAAAGTCACCTACCTGCTCTCAAAATTACTAGTCTGTAATTTTTCAAAATGAATTGAAAATGAGAGGCTGCAAGGTAGTTTGTTCACTATGAACGTTCATTCCTGTCACTTAACAAAAATAAGGGGGCAAGGGAGGAAAGGGAAGCACAATACCCACAACAGTTACCTTACATCCTTGGTTGTTTATGCAGTGGGTTATTTTTATTTTTTTATATATATAAAAATTCTACTGATACTTAACATTGCACTAAAAGGTTGCTTCCTTTTGTGTTTAGAATCACAAATTACAGGGGAAATAAAAGCTACAGCAGAAGTACCATTATTAAATAATTAGCAGGTATTACTCCACAGGGATAATATCTGTAACCAGTAAATCACACTGGAAGTTAGTTAGTCAGACCTTAATGTAGGCGAGTACTGTTAAGAGTTAAGCTCTTAAGTGCATGGTATCATATAGAAGATACTGTTTCTAAGAAAAATCATGGCATAACTTGTGCAGCTATATTTTTATTTTGTATTAACTACAATGGATTTCAATAATTTTTACTTGTAACTAACTATGAATATGACAAATAAAAGCATAATATAAAACACAGCCATGTCAGTCTTTGGGAGAAGCAGTCTGAGAATCTGGCAAAGATGAAATTTAAAGGTCAGGTGTTTATTACTTCAGTTCATGTCCCTGTTGTACCTATACCATTTTCTTTCTCATCCTATGCTGTTATTTTGCAATGCAAACACCAGTGCTTTGCTTTTCAGACACTTGTCACATTTCTAGCCCATCTAAATGTACTCAAGCACTTTCCAAAATCTGCTGGCTCAGTCTGCATCTTTTTACTGGGCTGCAGCATACTTTTAATACTCTAAATAGTCCTGAAAACATATTTATATTGCAGTCTATGTTCTGTTTATGCACACAGATAAACTCTTGTCTTCTAGAGTGCCACATAGTCTTTAGCAGGCTTAATTTTACTGACAGACTAAAGAAAGCACGTTTAACCTTTATGTAGCAGCTGTCAACCTCCTGCAGCCACCAAGTGCTAACCAGGAGCCCCAGCAACATGTTTACATTTTGCTTTCAGATATGCTGGTTTGTTTGTCCTGCTAAGCTTTAATTCAAACAATACCCCTGGCCATGCTTTATCCAGTTTTAGAGGTGCTGAAATGAATCCCACGCACAGTGTTCTAAAAGCATTGCAATGCTATCCAGTAAAACCATTGGAAATGCAGATATTGAGCATCTGGGAGAATTAACTCAAATACCCACTTCAGAATACAGCACACACACACAGCCATCAGTCGCAGGACTAGAATTAAATGTTTTCTCCACCACAGTAGCACATTTACAAGGACAGGTGGGTCTGTAATCCTAACAAACAAAAGAAAGCATGCTTTGCAAGAGAGAAAAGTGTTTACTCAACTCGTGAGCGTCTGCTTTTGTGCTGTCTTATAAACCAGAGGAGGAAGCAAGCTCGGGATCTCAAGATGTCCCCCAAGCTGTTTCTTCCTCTTGCTTTCCATTCTCAAGGCCTGACTGAAAACATCAGCCTGCAGAACTTACTCTTGGAGGGAGGAGGCAGGCTGTGGGACCAGCAGCACTGTATTCTTTCAAGTATCTCAAGTATGTGCCTGCATCTTGTCACACTGGCAGATGTCAAGCATATGCACCAGCATTCCATGATCGTGCTGACAGGTTTGTCTGCATAATTACTTTTTTAAAAAGCTGCTTGTTTATGCTTCCTGACACAGTAACAGTGAGCTCCGCTTGTACCGTTATTCCTTGGAAGGTCTGACCTGTGAGCTGCTGCACAGATTCAGTTTCACCTCCACAAAACCAGCTGGAGCTTTGCACAAAGGAAAAGGATGTGATAAAGCCCTTATGGTATAAATATTTAAACTAGCAGCACTCAGTAGCTGCTGATACTTCCATTTTCAATGACAGAAAACCAGCTGACACCTCTGTCCCCTTTTAGGGGAAAGAGCAAAGAGCATCCTGTTGACCCCCACGTGCTAATCCACAAGCCAGCTCCTCTGTGAAAAGGCACAGATACAGGTTTTCTGGACCATTTCACTGTCAGATAAGAGAGTGCAGTGAAAGCCATCATACAGGCCCGACTGAAGCATGTTCTGTCTCTTTAACAGACAGAAGAAAGGGGAGAAGTAAAGGATCAGAAGGTAAAATACACCTGAAAGCCATTTACACTGATGCAATGAAAACCCTTTGTTGTTGCAGGCTGTAATGCCAAACAGCTGCACAACTGATGACTGATAGTCACACAGGTAAAAAAGAGGTAAGCTCAGAAGAATTAGTGAGGTAAGGGCAATTTGTTAGAGGTCAAACTGTTCACAAGGAGCCAGTCCAACCCTGAAAGTCAGTGAAAAGCCTTCAGCTGGCTCAAAGGACCCTTTGAGCCATACAATGGTTTTGGGCCACACATACAACTCCTGTGATCATCAGTGAGCTGTGTGCACAGATGCAGGACACGAGATCCGTGTATCTCCCCAATCCAATCTGCTTAGCTCATCAACCCAACAAAAAGTTTTCCTGCTGTCAGCACGGCAGATGCAGCGGTGTGGCAGAAAGGAAGGCTCTACCCTGCTTTGCAGGGTGCATCGTGAGCAAAATTCCAAGCTAAGTTCTGACTGCAAGGCCTTTGCTCCCGGGATCTACCTGTGACGGAGCGAGTGTAGCTACAACTCCTAAAAACAACATCAGGTAGGCAGGTGGGAAAACTTTTCTGTGACCCACTAAGACACGCTCACTCTGGGTGTCAAGGGGAAGGTGTCAGGTAGTCTTCCTGCAGGCAGAGAAAAAGATTCACCCATAGCAAAGCGAAGGCAGCACACAGCTGTTTGGCCCCGGTCCTGGTCAGGGTTTTTTGCCTCGGCAAGGAAACAAGGGGCAGGAAAGAACTGGCAGAGCCCCGGAGGTGCTGACTCAGCACCCAAGTATCCACTGCTCCCTGACTCACGACCCTGGCTTTCCCAAATAAATGGAAAAAGGCTGAGAGCCACTTTCCACCACTTCAAACTGCCCGTTGCCAGGGTTTTGTTTCAGGATTTGCATTTGAACCAGCATCCACCCCGGGCTGAGTCTAACTGCATGCATAAAGAAATTTTAATCAGCATACTTGCAGCTGTCAGTGGCGGCTGATCTTTCCTGCCCTCCTTTTGATCAAAATGCCTTTTTTCCTTCCTCTCACTCCACCAAGTCATTTGCAGGAGTCTGAAGCGCACACTAATTCACATAAGGAACTCTCCCTAACTGCATGTTGAGAACTGATAATCAGTGTCATTTTTAATTTTTCTTACATGGTTATCCCCTTTAATGGATTGTGCTGCAGTAACTGAGAATAAATCTGCTTTGGGTTAAGCTAGAGATTGTTATTTATTTTTCTTTCAGATCAGAGATTAATATTGCTGTATGACCATTGGCACTAACCTCTTTTTCCATAGCAACACCAAAGAAAACATAAACTATGACTCATAATTTCTCTCTGGAGGACTTTTTTGTAATTATGATCATTCCACAGTTCCTAAAATATGTTAGCTGATATATAGCTCTGGTATAACAGCTTTGATTTTCCTTCATTTGAACAGCCAGGCAGAAAGAAGAGACTTCCATTATTTTCTCTCTCTCAGGCTGAGCTAAACACTACGCAAAGTATCATATATTCATTATTCTTATAGCTGTGTTGCTCCTAAAAACTCCACAGCAATGTTTTCTTCATAAAGGTGGAATAGGTTTACTCACTTTCAATAACCTTAAATAACACTGACCTTCTAAAAGAAAACTCACGTCCTCTTCCCACCATGGTTAGTAAGTTGGGGTCTGAGGGCTGGAATTGATCCAAACTGGGAACTGTATTATACTGGGTGGCAGCAAGGTTGCACACTAGCATTGCTCCTCTGCCCATCAATGGCTTTAAACTCTTCAACATTTCCTCTCCCTCAGAACACAGCTGCAACAGACTGTCCAAATTCAGTAATAATGGTGATACTCTTTACTCCCTTCAGTGAAAATTTGGCCTTGGAACAACTTGTCCATACAGCTCCCTGGAATATCTCAGCAGATAATCACATCGGATCATCACAAGAGATTACATGATTTTTTTGGTGTGTGTGTGGGTGGCTGTCCTACATTTGCCTTACAGCACAGGCTGCTGTGTACTGGTGCAAGGTGCTCAGAAAATGTGTAGTGCCTGTTGCCAGAGAATAATTAGAAAAATACAATTAGCAAATTCAAGGACACACACATTCAGTCAACAGCCGTAGTCCAAAACAGAGAGATAGAACAAGCCTGCATCTCTCTCTGCTCTACAGTGTGATCCCCAGCAGCTGAACCAAGCCCAGATTGCACCAACAGAAGGGACACGTGGTTTGCTCTTGGCCTTTCCAGTATGAAGCTGCACGTACAGGCTCAGGCTTGTGCAGGCACACTGTGAAAGAGCAGAACATCAACTAACATAGCATCAATCACACTACAGACTTGCCTACTCCTCCCTAAAGGTTTGTGGAAAAATACCCTGGACCTTCAAATTCCTGAATGTAGGGAGCAGAAGGCCACTGTAACCCCTATGCCATTATCTGCAGCGAGGAGACTCTGACTTTGCCTTCTTTACTCCCTCCCATCAGGCTTAAGCTGTGTAGAAGTGCAGGTGATGAGAACTGTGATGGATACTGGAGACGTGCAAGACAGTGTTAGGAACAAATAGCACACCAGGGATGTCTGCACTACACACCACATACACATACTCATTTAGATCAAGGACCAGGCACAGCCTAACTACAGAAACACAGCACTGTTCAAGAAAATTTATCTTATTGCTCAGCTACTTAGCTGCTGATGTCCTACACTATTCATTTAAAGGGAGTTTCGGCGTCTTTTCAGTACGCTGCCAGCTACAGTTATATATGCCCTTATATTACTTGTTCTTTCTGACATGCCTGTAGGCAAACGAGCCCCATGAGGGTGACAACATGAGCTGCATTAACCAGCCACCCGGTCCCTGAATCACTGCAGCTCAACACAGCGCTGCCAGAGATATGGAAAAAGGGACACTGACAACATCTGACTACTGGTAAACAAATTATGAACACCGAAGTCACCTGCATTTGCAGAGTCAATTGTCACTTCCACATGGCCACAACAAAAGCTGTAAGCACTGTGTGACTTCTTCTAAATAACCTTCATTTCCCTGCAAGGTTCACCGTTCTACTGTTGGCAAAAGCTGGAGGCTGAAAGTCAGAGAGCAGGTTATGACTGAAAGCTGAAGGGTGACATGTCACGTAAGACCTGTGTAAGTATGTCCTGAGTAAATTTAAAAAGAATGAGGGTTTTTTTGGCATATTCAGGCATAAGCTTTTTAGAAGAATACCCGTGTCCTCTGCATGCCACTGCACAACTCTTCAAAGGAAAGGCAAGCTGCAGGACATGGAAATATGCATTCCTGGGTTAGGCTGAACAGCATGGAAATCTCAGCTGAAACGGGACCATGTTATGCTGTAGCTATTAAACACTATGTATGCCATAGACATGTAATATGTATGACACGCAGGTTCAAATAAGGTGGGAACCTGGAAATGTTTTAATGGATTTTGAAGTGGCTGTAAATTCTTTTGCTAAAAAGGAAATAGACTGAAAGGATCCTACAAATCTAGTCCTAAAAAACAATGCATCAGGGATTTATTTTTTTTTAATTAGTTCTCATTACTTCTTAATGATACAATAGTTGACTGCAGCCAGAAGTGGAGGAAGGCATTAAACAAGAAGTGAGTAGGAGGAGAAAAAAGTAGGAAAATACGGATAAGAAATGGAACAGTGGGGTGTGCATGAGAGAAGGGAATGTGTGAGGGAAGGAGTCACTAGGAAGGGTGGGGAACTGGAGGAAGGAGCTGAAAGTCTGCTGAGAAACACCGGCAGAGCGCCCAGAACGAAGGCTGGGATAGAACCAAGAGGCACCAGCAAAAATGGGAAAAAGGAAAAACAAGGGTCAATAAGGTCTACAGTTCAAAAAAATGGAAATGGGAGTAGGGAATCAGATATTACTGTGAAACAGCTGCCATGTAAGAGACAGCAACAGTGAGGAAAGAGATCAATATTTATCATCTCTCTACCTGACAAAATGCATTGCAGAGGCAATGCCCAGTATTAGGTCTAGAAGTGATTATTACTGTGATGTGTGGTCAATCATTTTTATTTTGCTTAGAGTTTTTGTTTGTTTTGTATGAGAAAAGTTGCCAGAATAGGCAAAAGCAACATCTTACACACATCAAAACAGCTCAGCCTGAGCCTGCAGAAGCCCACGATGGTGACAGGACCTTGCCAGGTCTGCAGTGCAAGCTCACAGATCACATTTGCCACATCTACTTGCTTCCAAGGCTTGGGGGAGAGAGGTCAGGGGGAAGAGAAGAGGTGCTGCGAACAGCAGAATGGAGTCTCCTCCTGACCAGACATTTAGGTAGTTGCCTACTGAGTACAGACCTGCTGCAGACAAGGGCCAGGCAGGCTCTGCTGGAAGCACTGAGGAATGCCCCTCCAACAGCTGGATTTCACTGGCAGATCGCTTTGTAATACAGCCCACGGGGTTTCTTTCCTATTGCAAATAGGTTTTTGGGAAAGCAAGCCCAGCTCTCCTCCTCCAGCGGGCCTCACCCCCTTGCTTTGCCAAGAAGCTGGGCTATATTAAGATATGAGGCAGCCATGCTGGCCAGGCCATTTCTCCTTCATGCTTGGCCTCCCATGGGAGTTGCTCCATTCTCCCGTATCTGCTGAGAAACAGCTTGTTCTTTCTGGCTTTCCTCAGTTTCTTTATTTAGTGGTGCCACTTCACACAGTGGAAGCCAGGTTCTGCTCTAACTCCAGGACAGACCTGCCCAAGTCCCCTTCCCACCATGCATTCCTCAAAAAATAAAGCAGCAGCTCTCTCCTGCACCACTCCTAACACCTCCTAGGTTGCTGCCTGACATTTTATTGTACTTTTTCAGAAACTCTTAGTTCACTATATACCTCTCTCATAAAATGAAAGGCCGTACTATGAATTCTTGTTAATGACTTACAGGACACAGGTTAATAGATACAGGGGTTTTCACAATTGCCATACTTGGATCATTTCCCGTGCAGACGACAATGACATGGGGACAAAACTATGACAAGCTTTGGAAACAACAGAAGGAAAAACCTGGATTAGGGTTCTAATCTTCAAATGGAAAATGTCTCCACACCTATTTGCTGCTGTCAAATTTCAGCGTTTGAAAAGAAAGTCTCCTTCTACGGAAAAGAGGAAGGGGAAGATGCATTGAGAGGTACAAACACAGTACATAAAACTCTACAGTGACATAAATGTATCTCATACACACATACACCTATGCAATATACATCACACATGTACCTCTATAAGCTCACCTTCATATCCATCCTTACTATTTAATACAAGGATTAATGTGCTAAACCATAAAAAAAATTGGCATCCAAGTCTCCTTAATTTTGAAAATATCTGCACACTTACATCTCATTCTATAAACTAAGAAAGACAAAGTTCCTTACAAGTTGTCTTCCTGATATTTTTTGAAGTGCCTATGCTATCACAGTATTGAGCATCCATCCTGAAAACTAAACTATTTCAGACAGTTCCCTTTTGCATGATGTGACAGTAGTCAAGATCTATGCCAGCAGTGGGAGAATAACAAAATCAGTGTTTATAGAAAATCAGGGATAAGAGAACTTGAATTGGTGCTTCTTGATCATATACAACCTACTCAAGCTGCAGCTCTAATAGGAGTAATTTCATATTACTGAGAGTGTTTCACTTTATAGCGATTTCACAAAATTACTTTGCAAGTCTTTCACACACAGTTTTGCGCAATATTTTTCAGGCGGAGACAATGTTCACACTGAGACAGACACCAGCTCGCTCTGCCCATGCTTCAAGCCAACTGGAAGACATGGTAAATGTCAGATGCTACCCCAAGCTAATATGCCACGTCTCTCATTAGGGCACTGCACTAACTGCATCCATATGGTGCTTGGTCAGCTCAAAATGCAGACAGGGTGAGATCATCTCTGCCTCCACAATACTCTTAGGCAATGCAGACAGGGAGTTTTGCCTGCATGAACAATGCAGTTGCAGGGGGTGTTAATCCACTGTTGCTACATTAATGCCTGATCTACCTCAAGTATTGGACTAAAATGAATCTTCAGATTATATTTTAAAATAGAACAAATAAATCTGGTAAATGTTTTACCTGTAGTAAATACTGAAGCCAGAGGTAAAAGTGTCTACTCAGAACTCAGCTGATTTGCTTATAGCAGAAAGCATGGCAAAAATCCCTCTCTGATGCCATCCTACTGGAGCAACCCGAAATATTATTTTGGTTCTATAGATCCTAATCGTCACACTACAATATAGTGCTTGGTGTCGGCTCTCATTTTCTTTGTACAAGGCTCAATATGAGAGTAAAGGAGGGATCAGCTAAACTCTGCAGGGGTTTTCTTCTAGGCTAAATCCTCCAGGGAAAGTCACATGAAATATTGCCTTTGGACTCAGCAGCAAGGCATGTGCCTGCTCCTCTATGGCACACAGCCCTGTCCCCTGGGGCCCTGGGCAAAGCTCACAGTCACATTTATCACCAGCAGCAGTTCTCCCGCCATGGCTCTGCCATCCACATGAACACAAGGGCCTGAGGTGGAAGAAGTGAAAAGATGCTTTTCTGACATTCCTGAGATCCACAGAATAATTACTTCATGTAGGTAATGAAGAGACTTTAGCCTGCTCCTGTATCCCCACTGGGATGGAGACAATTTATTCTTTAAGGTTGTATATTATTCACTGTGTTCTGCCATCTTTCTCCCAACATTATTTTCCACTCAACAGTGCAGCTGGCCAAAAACTGCAAAAAAAGCATTAGCTGAAAAAGTTATTTGTCAGGAAACAAGGTTTCCTCTTCTCCACCTAATGCACTCCAGCACGTTCCAGCTACATTGCTTCCTCCCAGCATTTAGCTGGACAAGACATGTGGCAAGCCTGGCAAGAATCTATAAACCTCAAATGTTCATGATTATCAGCATTAACAGTTGCTGTTGTTCTTATCTCAATGGTTAAAACTTGCCCTTAATATGAAATGCTATTTTTCTTCATTACTACAAATTTCCTTTGGCACAATAATCCTCTTTTCATAGCACCATGATATTTTCAGATTTTCCTGTTCAGCTTTGAGTGCTGCATGGATACTGCCTGGTGAGGTAAAACATACTACATATTATTTTAATACAGTGATCATTTGTTGTTGTTTCTTTCCCCAGTTGCATTGCTGTGACTGCCTTCTAAGTTTTTTGCTTTTTCTTCCCCATCCACATTTCATTACCTTTACCACCATGATTTGCAGTACCAGATGGTTTTTTGCAGGCTTCTACAAAGCAATGTTAAATTTTGCAGCCACCCAACTGTACTGGGTTTTTTTTGAGGTGGTGGTGGTGATGGGAAAGGTGGGGTCCTGACATTCATCAGAATGGCATCCAGGAATCGTTTGTTTTACCATCCATTTATTAACCTTTATCCTGACCAGTCAGTAAGAGTCCTCATGTTGCTGCTTGTCTTCAAATCTGAGTTTGTATGGGGAGATTATTGTACTTTTGTATACACAGATGCAGTTTTGGAGTGAATGCACTGAAGCCAAGGGGGCTGTGTAAGCTCTGCCTGTGCTGTGCAGCAGAGGAGATGAACGTGAACCAGATTCCCCTGCACAGCCAGGCTGGGATTGCAGAACTCTTTGTATAGGAATACAGAAGTCCTGTTTGAGTTTCTTCAAAATACCACCTCTTTACTACCTTCAGGACTAAAAGCTTGACCTGACAGCCGGTTGATGGATTCAAACCAATTCCAGAATGCTTTGCATTTGATGAAAACCAAGATCTCCCTCGTTGCTATAACCTCCCTAAACATGTTAGCTACATAAACTAGCTTTAGAAAGAGCCTGCTCTGAACACAGAGTGAATACACATCTGCAAGACGTTCTTTGGATTCAAGGTAAAGTACCGAGATACAGTTCTGAAGAGGATGATACACAATATCTTAATTCTCACTCAAACAGCTCCTGTTTATCTTCATAGAGGACTAACGCAAATATTAGCTTTGGGATTTGATAAGGGACACATTAAGCAAACACTGATGCCTGTATCATAAAAAACTGGCTCTCAGCCAGATAGCTGACGCTCTTCCTACAAATTAAGTATTACTATATTCAGGGTGTGCTTGCAGTGGTATTTTCTTCCACTGCCTGCATTTTTTTCAGTAGTGCATAAGCATATCTAATAGAGTAGCTTGCAGGGAGATTTCAATCACCCCCAGCACACAAGAAATGAGACATTTCTGATGCCAGCTCAGCTGCACACAGTACTCGTCTCCCTCCCAAGAACTCTGGTAAGAGCTGCGGGTCTGAGACGCCGTTTTGTTACTCCATTATCGTGCAGTCATGGAGGAAACAACACTTTAATTGTTTTCTATCCGTGAGATAATGAATTACTCCTCTCTCTAAAACAGAGAGGGAGCAAAAGAAGGAACATGAATACTCATTTCCTTTTCCAGTAAACAATTACAACACTTGTCAAAAAATATGACAATTGGAAAAATCAGTGTAAAATTTGGTAATAGCTTGGCACTTTCAATATTGCACAAACTCTCACCTAATAATCTCAACTAATAGCCTTATTAGAGCTGATTGGTTCCTTGAAATTAATGGTGCTTCCTGTGGGCTATGCAGCTTCTCAGCATGAATTAGACAAGCAAAAAATCCAGTGTTTTACAAAGAAATTTTGAAGAAGATCTACAGTAATTCCCAGGGAGTTCTTCTGATTTAAAAAAAAAAAAAAAGAAAGAAAAGCAAAACTAAACTCAGCCAACAAAATAAAATAGAAAAGAAAGGTAAAAAAAGGTCACTCTTAACAGAAAACAATGAAAGTTTCCACAGGCATTTACCAACTTCCTTACCCTGCACCATGCAAGTGTTTAAACATATTCTTACTAGATCTTCCAACAGATAGCAAACAGTTTCCATCTTGAAGATGACTTCCACATCTTCTCAAACCTGTTTTTTTACCTCAGATTTTTCTGAAAACACAGGTACTTCCTGAAAGTGCTGGAATTTGCCACCAAAATGTGCCACCTGAATTCAACAACACTTTTGGAATTTGGCTTACAAACTCCTTTTCCCCCAGGGCTTCCGCTGCTCACATCCTGAAGGAAAATGCTGAAAAGGGCTATATTGCTCAGGTTGGGCATAAATACCAACAGCTCCACCACTCATTTAAGAACGAATGTTTTTTCCATAAAACTTGAGAAAAATAGCAAACTTCGGCCAGTCCTTGAGGGACTGTCGCCTTTCATCCCAATCCTGCTCATAATCAATTCCCTGCACAAGGGGGCTCTGAACCATGACTGTGGCTCTCCGATACTACCACAATAAAGAGTAAGTAGTGGAAACAACACCAGGTTTCCCCCGGGAGGATTGCATCCAGGCACTTGCCTCTCAGCGATAAGCGAGCATCCAAACAATCAGAGGCGCAGACGGCGCTGCTCTCAGAACAGTTCCTGTGTTCCCCAGTCTCACGAGAGGTAAAGGAGATTTCCTTCTCAAGAGCCACTGCACACTTCCCTGAGCCCTGGCTCACCCCTGGCCCTTGTTGCTCAGTCTGCCCTGCCCCTCAAAGAACTCAAAGGAGAAAAATCCAGAATAGGAAACAGCACAGCTCACTTGTGCACTGTTTGTCATGGATTTAATGTGCTCTCCCTCTCTCTACCCAGCCCCAGGTTCAAAAGTGTTGGCTGTACCTGGACACCGCTGTCTACTCAGGAGGCAGTGCTGAAACAGGTCATTGCTGAGGAGAGGCCCCTCTCAGGGGCAAGAAAAACTCTGTTTCAGAAAAACTGGCACTAACTGGAGCCTAAAGCAGTGAGAAAGCAAGGATGAGTACTGGCTTTTCCTCAGGCAGACAAGCATCTATTAGAAAGCTATTTCCAAAGGTTTAGGATAGACTGTGATACCTGCCGGGTGATATAGAGCCCCGAGCATCCTCAGCAGATCTTGTTCCACAAGCAGGTAAATAAGCTTCCTGCAGCTGAAGGGACAACACCCAGCTTTTGGCTCCCATAAAGCAGAATCACCCAGGAAGCAAGATCTATTTTGCTTAAGGGCACAGAAGGTCTGTTCCCACAGGACAGATTCACTTCCTGCTTTGGGAAAACTAAATAGGTTGATTATGTCTGCTACAGGCTCATAAATCCACATCAGCCGCTGCCTTAGGGACAGCCATTGCTCCTCTGGGTGATTTTCTTCTCCACTTAGAGAAGATGAACAGCTGGTTACATATATCACAGCTCCAGCAACACACTTACCCGTAGCCTTATGCCACTGGAGGAGCAGGTTTCTGTCATTGAGGCCACAGGAAAGCAGGCGGCAAAGAAGGGACAGCTTATTTTCTTTTACACCAGCTTTTTCAGGTCAGGAGACAAAATGGTAGTCAGAGTGGGCATTGGTAGCTGGCTTCCCAAATGGAGCTAGAAGCAGATCAAAGAAGCCAAATTCTAAGCCTGCTTACATCATTTTAATTTGTAAACTAACTGTGATTTGCACACACAGTAAAATAAACTTATGTACTAAAAACCAACCTAGATAAGACAGATTCTGCACTGTGGAGAGGGCTGGTGCAGAGATGTGCCTCACAACACACGAGCCTCCCCTGCAGTTACACAAGGCTCCAGCGCCAGGGCCATGTCACACAGCCGACCCTGGGCTCAGGACGAACTCCAGCCTGGCCATGGCACAGCATACCCTTAACCCACCCCAGCCAGGCTGCAGCACCAGCCTGGGCAGTTCTCACACTAAGACATTGCCTGTGTTCACTCATCTGGGTCCCACGTTGTCCAGTGGGGCTTCTGACCCCAGGGTTTTGTCTCCAGGGACAGCCCTTATGATACAGACATATAGGCAAAAAGATTAATCACCATGAGCAGATTTAGTAAAACCGGGTCATCACAAAGCTCCAGAAACTATGCAGCTCTGGATTTTTCTCTAAAAACACATACAGCTCTACTGATACTAACAGAGACACATCAGCCCATACCCACTGAAAATCACAACACACAAAATTAATTGGGGTAACACTGGCATTTAGTAACTTGGTGCTTATAAGAATTATTTTAAGACACACTGCTTTGCATGCATACGGCAAGTTTGCAGGGAACATAAAGTTCCTTTGTACCGGGGCAGAAGTATTATCACACGAGTTCTCAACAGTCTGTTTTTCCTTTCATAGCTGGACGTGTCAAACAGACCACAGCCAGCAGATAAGAAATGCCTGCAGAATCAAAGTGCAGATTAGAGAGGCAGCGGCAGCAACTGAGAGAACCATCTACTGCAGCTGTGAGACAGATCAAGGGAGCTGAGAAAAGCTAAGTGCAGATTCAAACTTTACATGACATTCAATCTATTACATAAATAAATAGGGCATTACAAGGCTGTGAAAACACTGATTCTTCTTTCCTGCTCATTAGCCATGGACTCTGTGACATCAGTTGTGGCCAGCACTGCTGCTCATGACACCAGAAGGCATGAACACAAAGCAAAAATAAATTGGCCCCTTTCCTCAGCTTAGAGGGGAGTTTTCATGTATCAGTGTTCGTGAGGATGTATGCACCTGTTTTCAGCAAACTCACAGCAATATTAAACCCTGGAACTATTAATATGAGGGTGCTGTGTGATTGAAATACGTGTGAGGTGTAAATCACTCCCTGCAATATACACGTTACCTAGAACTAACACAAGTACAACCACAGCAGAGTTTGCATATCCAGGAACAAATTCGTGTCACGCAGTTCAATGGAAGGAATGCAATAAACAATGCATGGACAAGGCCTGCAGTATTTTCCAGTACTTCAGAGCTCCAAGTTAGCTCTCATCAGGAATCCTGTCCTAACACTTTGTCTAAAGGAAGCTATGCAATATGGAAGGGGTTCCTAGCAGAGACCCAAAAAGGGCCAGAAGATCATGAATTTCCCTAACTCAGACAAGCAGGGCTCTGACCAGGCATCCTTTGCCCACACGGGTGAGCACCTCAAGTAGCAGCATCTCCCACCAGATGAGGATCAGCATTTATCGGTACTCTGGGGGCTTCAGGCAAGCAAAAGTGCTACATCTATGGAAAAAGCAAAAAGACAAGCATCTGCTATCTGGGGTAATATGGGCAGAAAGCAGCACCAGCTAGGGGAACTGAATTCCCTTTAATAATATATTGCTTGTCAAGCCAATTGATTTGTGTTTGCAAGGGAGAAAAATTAGCTTATTTGGCACCAGGTAGTTCGGTTTAATTGTCCTGAATTTCCAGGTGGGAACTCCAACCAGCATTTAAGGACAAATCCCTCTCTGTTTTAGCTGGGTCCGTGTAGCTGGATGCCAGCCAGATTCTGGCAGGTGCTTATCACATCTATGACAATGAGAATATCACCTGACAAACAACGCTCTGTAACCCCAGCTAACACTGAAAAAACTTAGGACAGCCATTGAGATTTCTTAGCTGCTCCGCAGAAGGCAGGGCACAGAGCCTTGCTATTTTTATCTTGGTTTTGTTCTGTTTAGGGACAAGAGCACCCTGAATACAAATGGCAGAATTCAGACTATGCAATTTTTTACTTTACTGTCAAAAAGAATGCTTAACAAAAAAAAAAACCAAAAAAACCCCAAACAACACCATCTTCCTCTTCTTCAACATTATAGTCCTTTGATCTAAAACAATCCCACCCTCCGTTTCCAAAACACATCCTTCTTCTTGGTGTGAGAACATCAATTCAAAATGAAAACATCACATGAATGCAACTGTGTCCCTGATGTCAAAACAGGAACAGAATCTAAGAGTAAACACACAAGATGTACATGTCATTTGTCCTTTCCTGAAAAAGAGTGGAATGATGCTCTGAAGTCTATAATACTCCTTGCACTACAGCATCTTTTTGTATAGCTTGAATCACTCTCAAGGACTGTATTTACCCACTCACAATAAACCAAATAAAACTGTTTGAAATGAAATTGCCAAACTTAACAAAAAACCATTGTGGCAGGTTCAAACCTCCACCCCATTTCCTGCTCCATCTCAATGCGGCCACAGATACGTTTTATGCTGTGATGATGAAACTCATACAATGCACAGACAGTACAAGAGCGACGAAAAACATCCAGGGTGCTATTGAATTTCAATTGAAAATCTTACAGCACTTAAAGTATCCAGTTATTTTTACCTGGGGTTCTGGTGATTAACAAGCTGTGAATGTCAGATCCATCTAACTCACCCTGAAAGCACTGGAGAGGGAACCAAGGAACAGGTCCTTAGCTCCACTTACTGAAACAATACAAAAGTAAGAATTATTATTATTGCTAGTTCCACTATTGCACTTCAATTCAACTGAAAATCTGCCCTCCCATAACACAAAGGTAACTCACGTGCCTCAGGAGATGAAACAACTAGCATTTTCTCCAGCTTAGTTTATATCATACCTCGCAAGATGAAACTATGAGAAATCAACTTTCCCTGTATGCCTCACATACACAGGTGCTTTTACTTCACAGCTCTGCCTTCTCCTCCCCTCCCCATGAAAGTGCCAGAGTGTTATGAATATCAATTAAGATAAGACTGTGGTACTAAAGGCTTAACATGCCTCACTACCTAATATCAGTGCACTGCATGTCTGCATGGCTAAGCATCAGGCCAAAGCAGGAGAGTGTCTGCTTCAGGAAAAAGTGTGTAGTTGGGAATTACCTTCCAGTGGAAAATATTTAACCAGATGGGAATGTTATTTATATGTGATACTCCTCATTCATGGTGACTAACATTTACAGTATGAAATATCTCCTTATTACAGCACTAGAGTTATGACATGGTTTTAATACTTAGCATTCTCTTTTTTTCCCTTCCCCAGCCCATACTTTCAAGTCATCTATGCAAGAAGCACTGAACTATTATGGTCTGGTGGCCTGCTTAGCACAAAGCAAGGCAGCAGCCAGAAGATAAGGAAGAGAAGAGAGGTAGTGGTGGGGACTGGAGTTCGTCACTGTGTTATGATTCATCACTAATTTATGTGGGATGCTGTGTACCACAGGCAAAATCCAAGGACACACAGACGCATTTTCTTTTCTGCATATAGGTGTGGCTCAGTTCACAGGATTTCCCCTTCCTCTGATATTGTGGATCTTCAAGGTTGCTTATCCGACAGGGAACATGGGCTGGAAGCGCTCTGGGAAAACCCACAAGTTCACCCCAGCTAAGGGCGGGACAGTGCTATCTCCTCAGGACAGCTCAGGCTGCAAATGCCTCAGGACAGGAATTTTTTGGACCTGCAAAATTCAGCAGAAGTCAGTGTGTGTTCATGCAAAGGCTGTATTTTCCTTCCACAAGATCTTGTGCTTAAAGTTATGGTATATGTGTCTTTTTAAATGATTTTTTTTTTTTTTTTTTTTTTTTTTTCTTTA
>VZTJ01002870.1:1854476-1894934 GCA_013397795.1 Orthonyx spaldingii | reverse complement strand
TTTTTAAATAATTTTTTTTTTTTTTTTTTTTTTTTTGCATGTCCAGCAGGCCAAGGTCCTGGTGCAGCCATTTTGCAGGCAGGCAAAGGGAGATGTAATCTCTGAAACAGCAGCTAGCAGGCAAGCTCTGGGTGATGTCCAGGTGTTAGAAAGACAAATTACTTGTGGGTAGAATTGCCCTGTTAAGGTTTAGGGCTTGACATGTTTCAATGATCTCTGGCCTAGGGGGATGTTACCAAAGCTTGGGAAGAAGGATGTACCCTTGAAAGTGCACACAAAGAATGCAGAACTTACAGGCCACAAGGACATTTGGCAGAACCCCCAAGATAAGGATGAAATTAATAAAGCCACCACAGCAACTGTACTGAATCAGCTCCAACTGTATAAAAGTTAGGTCTGGCAGGGACAGATCACAAACACCAACTCATGGCCACCCACCTGAAAAATGCCCCGACCCAAAAGAAGAGAAAGACCTACCATATGGACTAATTAGCATGGGAAGCAAGAGATTAATGAACTAATGGAAGATATAATACTAATTAATAAGAGAACTAGGTAACTTGTAGCCAATGAACACTGATGCCTTTGTTTGCTAAAGTATATAAATAGTGAAAAGTTTTGGTAGTTGTTGTGCTGGCTTTGGGGATTTGCCACCCAGCTCCCCTTTCTGTGCAGAACTGTAAATAAATATATCAAATTTCTGTGTGGGTTGGCCTCTTGCTCATGAAGTGAAAGAACCTAATTTGGGACACCTCCACACCACCAGGCTCCTTGCTCCCATTGCCGAAGCCCTCTGCAACAACTGCTGCCCTACAGGCTGGCGCAACCCCAGAGAGGGGTCAGGGCAGATCACCTGGCTGCTTTCTATTCAGCATCTCTTCCCCAGCCCTCCCTGTGTCCCTCAGGCTGCAGGCTGGCAGGGCAGAAGCCCCTCTTACCATGGCAGGCATTAAAAGGGCTAACACCAGCTCTCCAGCATCCATCCACCCATCTGCATTCCCCTCATTAAACCTCCTGTCAACACAGCCCTGCTGAGACAGCAGCTTTGGGAGCTGGTGCGTTTTCTGGCTGCACCTCAAGGCCTGGCTGAAAGCAATTAAAGCTGCTACTGTGGCGCTGAACTCCCGAGGTGCAGCCCTTGTTTGGGAGGTCAGGGCTGGCAGGGTAAAGCCGGAGCATGTCCAACCAGCACGTTCATGCCGGGGGTGTGTGTGGGTAGCCCGGCCAGGGGCAGTGCAGGATTACACCAAGGGAACCAAGGGGAATGGACTCCCCGATGCAATGGCTAAGAGCATGTGAATACATGCTCCGGTCTAAACTTGGGTCATCCAAATCCCAGAGAGCTCAGAGGAAAATAAATGTGGAAAGGAAATTCCCCTGTGCCCCTTTCTTCCACCTTGGCCTGTCCGTCAATTTTGTCCTTGCTTTAACAGGATGGGACAAAACTTGCATGAGTATCCATGTTCTTCTTGTACTTCCCTTCTTTTTAAAATAGGAGTGATGACACATATTTTGCCTTCAGGAAGGCTTTCTTTGCAGACATAATCATTAAAAAAAGAAGGATACATGACCTAGACTATAGAAGAAACTGTTCTCAGAAAGCAGTATCAGTGGTTCCCTGTCAAATTGAAAGGATACTTTCCATGATGATCTGTCTTGGATTACTTGAACACTTTCATAAATAATCTGGATGATGGAAAAGAACATGCTTACTAATCTGCAGATGACAAAAGCTTTAAGGAAGTTTGACAACAGAGCTAGAATGAATATGATTTTGATAAAGCAGAAGAACAAACAGTTTTAAAAATGTAACCCAGTGAAGAAAAATGCAGTGGTCTACATTTAGTACAGATAAGTACCTGTGTGAAACAGGGAAGGGCAAGGCAGTGGCACAGGAATAGTTCTGGGATGTTTGTAAGGAATCTTAAAATTAATATGTGTCAAAGTTATATTAATGCAAAAAGACTTAGATCATAAAATGCTGTATCTGTGAGAAATCCAGAAGAGCCAACAGTCCTTAAACCTTGGCTGAAATACTGCCCTTACAAAACTACAGGTCAATTGGAGAGCGCCAAGAGTGTCAAAGGAACAGCAACTATGACATGATGCACTTGTCATAATTCTTTCAACCATCCTGCACAAAGCAAAGATCGAATGAAAACATAACTAGCTGTCGTGTACAAGCAGGACTTTCCAAACCTAAGAAGGAATTATCTAGGTATTACCTCTCTAAAGGAAGAAGAAAAAGATTTAAGATATCAGTAGTGAGAGAGTGAACATCAGAAGGGATGAGGGGATGCTCTTTAACAGCAGCCACCACGAAGCACTAGTGAGATGGCTTGGGGAGGCTGAGGAGCCACCATCATGGGATGCTGGTTAAAGGAGGTTGGACAAAGCTCTGCTAGGAATGACATACTTGGAGATGATGGGACCAGACCCTCGCAGCACTGCTGCTCCAGTTCTGTTCTCTGGCAAGGGTGCAAAGGGAGGACGTTGCTGAGTCAGCCCTCCCCAAGTCACATCAAGCATCCACTCAGCTTTTTGCTACCCTCTGCCTGCAGGAATGGAAACACCAGGCAGTTTTATGAGATTGATCAGTCCTCCGAACAGCACTGCTTAAAATACCTCCCTCCCTCCTGGAGCCATAAACAATCTCAGCACATGAAATGCAAAACTGAAGTCTCCAACTGGCCACAGGAAATACAAAATTGTATACTCTGACTTGAAGGGTTTATATGAATCCAGTCAGAACTTGGATGCTTCAGATCAGGCCATTAAGTCCCTACACAGAAGCCTAAATCAGTGGCCTCATTTTCAAACACACACTGAGCACTCAGCAGCTCCTACAGCATCTAAGAGGAGACAGTGATTGCTTGTCACATCTGAGAACTCGTGCCACTTCGGCTCTGAAATGTCGACCTGAAAGCAATTTCTATGCAATTTTTCAAAGTCCTAATCTTGGTGTTTAGTGAACACTTTGCCTAGACTTTTTTTCCTAAGCCATTATTTTCTTTGTAATGTAAAAATAAATATTTCACATTAAAGCAACTCCAAAGCTCTAACTTTAGAAATCTTCAATAGGTGCAGAACTTCAGACTGAGAACTACAGCACGCCAAAGATTTTACCATATCAAACAGAGTTTGCACTCCCACATCCCCTCCTGCATTCATAATTACATTCTGACTCACATTATAATCACATTCGGGTCCCAGTCCTGCTTTGGAAATTTCATGGCTGCAGGCAGGGACGTATCTCTCAGTGCAGAGAGCACCCATCTCCAGGTAAGCCATGTGGAATCATTATTGCCACAGCCAAGGGACTGGCTCCTCACCACTTGAATGCACCAGTTGCTGCACCTGGAATTCTGGCTGCAAAAGCCTGTGCTGCGGAATCCTCAACAGCCTCTTTAATAAACAGAGGTGTGAAAAAGGAACACTGTTCTAGCATCAAATGGAGAGATTTTTATTACTGTCTCTCTGAAAGAATGCTGGATTTTTCGGAGCCAAGGGATAGAACAACTATGCTCTAAGAATTGGTTACCTACTCTTCTAGTAGAAGAGGAAAAATCAATTTTACTCCCAAACTCTGTGTGCTTTTTTGATGCAAAATGCATCAAACACATGCTTCAAACTGGAATTCCCAATTTTTCTCAGAGTTCATCCTCCACAAACTAAGAGCACATTTCAGGAATTTAGCCAGAAGGATGCAGAGCCAATAACAGATGCTTGGAAAATTAATTAATGCTCAAAAATAGGAGGAAAGGACCTACTAAAAATGTTACCCTATTACTATGGAGCACATGTGTTGGGATCACTCTCCCCTAATCTCAGCTATCTCTACAAGGCAGGTTCCTGCATGGGACACAGCCACCCTTGGCTGGCACCACAGCCAGAGGGACGAGTGTGTGGTATTGAACAAAACCAGCTTACCCAGGGTAGCAGCATTCCCACAGCAGGGGAAGGATCAGCTCCCACTTGCTTTAAGCTTTCCTTGGCTTTCCTTGGATTATCATTGGCTTTCCTTAGTCTACTGCGTTTATCTCAGGTGGCTTATTCTAGAGGGTTGCAATTCAAACAGCATCAAGTTTGCTCTTCTTTCCCTCATTCCTCTCCAGAAACCTTACAAACAGTTAAGAGATTTATAGGGAACCACACACATACCAGAGAGTAAGAACCTTTACCTGACCTAAGCTCCTTAGATTTCAGCTATTCTAAATGAAGTACAAGATAATCACAAATCCATTTATAGTATACTAAGGACATATTTCTTAAGAAAGCTTTATTTTTTGTGTGTTTATGCTGTCCTCTCATTTCTCCACTTAGAAATCAAAATATCCCAAGGATATCTGTGAACCATGCTGAAACTGGAAACACAGCCAACAAGTACCTGCTGAGCCCTCTTAGGACAGATGCAAACATCAACAGCTTTCCTTATTTCATTAATTTTCTCTTCACAACTATAAAAATATGATTTTTTTGTCTTCACATTAAAAATCCGACCTGACAATGAAAAAAATCCTCTTCCAGTGAGTAAGTCACCCCAACAGGCAGCAGCTATAAATTTGGAAGCCACTTCCCACTGTCACACGTGACACTTCCAGTTTGTCACGATGAAGTCAAACACCACCCTGCAGCCCCAGCTGCTCCATCAGAGACCAGAGATGTGTCTGAGAAGGCAGCAACACACAGTAAACATTTCCCCAGTATTATCCCTCTCTACACATATTTTAGTACCTTCTGAAAACAAATCAGCAGCTGAAAATGAACCAACAGAGGAATCAACACCAACAGGCTGAAGTAGCCACACATCTGAAGGTGCAAAAGTTCTGCAGGAGGCTAACAAAATGAATATTATTTAAAATTGTTATTAATTATATATTCCAAGAAGTGATTTTGCATGCTTCATCTCTTACCAAACAAGCCTTAGTTATTGAGAATTCTTTTGCCTGAAGTTATAATTGTTTGGATTCAGAGAAAGAAGAACCAGGAGCGGGCTTCTCTTCTTAAAAATTTGGTTGTATTTCAGGGTGAATAAATAAATCCTAAACCAATCATATCTATTAGCTAGTCCAGTCAGAGATGTTCAGAACAATAAAGACATTTGAGTTTGCCCTTAAAAGCAAGTCCTAAATACTGAGCACCATCATCAAGGAGTTGCTTTGAGCAGAAGGGTTGGGCTTGTGGACAAGTCCAGCCTGATGGCAGGGCTCAGTCTCCCCGGAGCAGCCACCGTACAGACCTCCTGAACATCTGCTGTCAGCCACAGGGGGGCAAAGCGAGCCTAACCAAACTACAGAGACCACAGCAAAGCAGCCAAACCCAGGCATGCTCTCACGTGGGAAAGAGGAGAAGGTGTCAGGACCAACTAAAGGAAATACAAACTATTCCTAGACATGCTCCAGACCAAAGGGCTTTCCCCACTTCTCATTAGCAGCAGGAGCCAGCTTAGGAAGGACCATCCGACCCTCCAGAGAGGAGCAGCCATTCACTGGCAAAGGGCCTTGGGGACCAGACCTACTTTGTGCCAGCCCAGTCCCAACTGCCAGCTCTCTGCACAACAGAAAATTAGTCCCAAAATCCTCAATAGCTCTGGAGCCGTTTGCCAATCAGAGCCCCGAGCACTGATTTCCAAGTAAACTTATTTGGCCATTGTAGACACAGCAGCTATTCATAATTCACCCTCAATCAAAAACAATTTTGTGATTTGAAAGAATACTCGTTTTTCATAAATGCTGGCATCTCCCCAGCAATCAGTGAACTCCCTGGCAGCCGGCCAGACACATCCACTGGTGGCAGCAGCAATTCCTTCTCATTATAATGTTTATATGTGCATAGATGTGAGCCAGGTGAATTCACAAATACACATTAGAAAGACAAATGTATCACATACAGCAAAGGGTTGAGAAGGTGACTCTGAAGATTTTTTTTTTTGTCACTAGATGAAAGCATGATCCAAATACATAGTTCTCAAGATTTTGGAGCTCCCAAATTTATTGCCAGCATTCTGCTAGACCATAGCCTGTTACTGAGGCCACAGACTTCCTTCCATTTTCATTAAATAGATGATAAACGTAACCAGCGCATGATTTGTTTTGTAACTCAGTTGAATTTTTTTTAAACACTCTAGAAACTTTTAAAAAAAAGTAAATCTTATTTTTACCTTAGAAAGATAAGGCAGATCATTCCCAGCTTTGCTGCAGGACCTGAGGGAAATAAAGGGGGCTTATTCTATGCATTTTTCATCCTAGCTTAGAGCTGTTATATCCAGGTTTATTTTTTCCTCACTTGGACACATTCTCTTTCCTCACTATCAAAAAATCAAGTCTTGGGGGGACCCAACAGAGCACAAAGGATGCCATGTTTTAATTTGTTCCTTGTGTGTTTACATCATCCAAAGGAAAAATTACTTCAGTACACATATGACCATGACCAGAAAGACAAAAGGCTGCCTCCACCTTCACTGGTAGTGCACCTTACCCAAGGTGAACTCTTCTGAATGTGCACATGTCAACAGCTCTGTCAAAAACAGCTTGGCTGAAAATCCATGTCTTCCAGTCTAAAAAAACCCAGTTTTTCAAATGCAAAAATCATACAAAACAAAAAGACTTTTCAGAATGATCCTTTTCACCCTGAGCTACATCTCGAAGAGGCAAATCCAGGGGAAAACATTCCTTCATGTGCCACCTTAAAAATAAAAGACAGCTGGGAATAGTTGCCAATAGCACTCCAATATTATCACTCTGGTTTCCTCCAAAGAAATCATGGCCTCTAAAGCCAAAAAGCTTTATAATGAGGGGTTATGCATCTTTGCCTTGTGCTTTTCAAGCCAGATGCACACCCCCATTGAACGCTCCAGGCTTTCTGGCCAATTTTATTTGATGAAAGCAGGCTGATCAAAAGACTGGAATCTTGAGGCCTAAGGAAAATACTGACCATCATGAGACTGCCTTGCAATAGAACAGGGGTGAATTGTGAAGGGGAGAGGTCTTTAAACATAGAGGCTGTGTTTCCTATCTGTGCCATTTGCCTGTTTGTGCAGGAAGCACGTGCCTGGCTACTCCCCTCAGGTGGCAGGCAGTTCAGCTTTCCATCTAAGAACTCAGTTTGCAATTACCAGGTGTATTTCAGAAGGAAAGCTCCTCTGCTTGTCTGCAGGTATTTCAATCCCATCACCCAGGCAGGAACTGAACAGCTGCTACATTAAAGGGAAAGCCCATGCGTCAGCAGCAGAAAAGAGGAAGATGTTACAAGCAGACCTGAGCAAAAGGCAGCTTATGATTTAGTCATGAGGATGTAATTAGGGGTGTAAGAGCACTGGAATACCCTAGCAGATACTTTCTTTGAGGCCTCCACCTTGGGAGGACAAGAGGCTGTGCTGCCAACCTGTGCAGGATCTATGTCAGCTCTTCCTTGTCACAGATCCCTGCTAACTTCCAGGGCTCCTACACGGAGACAGGCTAAAGTAGGACCTCATGAGGGAAACTGGTGCCACCATGCTTGTATCAAACTAAATCTGAAGAACAGTTAAAGTAATAGGGAGGACTGACTTTTACAACACCTGGGGAAGGGTATTGAACCTGAGGTAGCCTCTCCTGATGCATTCAGGCCTGCTATTAAATTGCCCCAGTTACATCTTTCTGGGTGAGGATTTTTAGCTCACAGTTCAGTGGGGTTGCAGACAGGCAGGACAAATGCCTAAGGCAAGAATGGAAAGAAGGGATGAGGCAGCAGCTGAGGAACCAGGGAAGTGCTACTGGACTGTGGGATGCAAGAACATGCACACAGGCAGAACAAAAGAGTATTATTTCAAAATGATGGGAGGGACAGGAACGGCTGAGCCAGAGGTAACAGGAGTCAGCAGGGGTAGGAGCTCAGGTCAGACAGAAGCAGGAGGACTTCACCACTGGAAAGTTTAAGTGACAAAGAGAGATACTGGGGGTTAGCAAATATAGGAAAAGAAGGGAAAGTCAGAATCTCTCTATACAAGGCTGCTTTGAGGAAGGTCAAGCTCCTTGCATTTGGTGGGCGGGGGGGATGGATAAGAAATACTTTTTTTAAATCCTTGAGCTGCTTTGTGATCTTTTGAGTTACCTTGGGTTGAGTTTAATTCACTATTTGCATATAATTAGTTTTCGCTGCTAAGCGATCATATTTGCCATTTTGAGTCTAATTAATCATTAAGGCACCTGGAGTCTTTGTACTGACATTTGAGAGAGTCAATATATAGAGGCAGGTTTGCTTTGGTTCTTTGGTTTGTGTCTTTGCTGAAAACAAAGCCAGGCACAGATCTAACACCATCCTAACGCTGCATGCTTATAACCTTCAAACCTTGACAAGCAGCTATCTTTACAAGCATTTCATGTGTGCACTTTTAAGTCAAACTGTATACTCAGAACATCTTTCACTGTAACTACTCATCTATTTCATGCAGAAATAGATTTTTAAAAGCCAAATACACTACAAAGGATGTGAGGGAGTAAAAATACTTCCCCATCTGTATGTGCTTAATCAGGCGGTCATAGCCAGTGAGATGGGCCTCTTCAGAGCAGGATTCAGCATCATCAGGGTGCGTTCTCTGAACATCTAGGACAGCAAACAGATCCTGGAGAATGGCACAGCTCTGGGACTGACAGCAGGATAGAAAACCTGGGACTGTGGGTCCAGTTCTGCCCATTTTTACATGGAGCAGAATGTAGTGTCTGCTAAAGCGAGGTGTTCCCAAGGGGACAGGATGCAGTTGGTATAAGAGGGAGGAGGAGGTGTCTCAAACCCAGCTGGACTCAACCCAGCAGAAACCTCAAGGCCATACCTCATAGTACCCTTCACAAACTTTTGGCAAGTAATTGAGTATTTTGAATAAACACTTGTTGGTCATCTAAGCAGACAACAGGAATTTAAAGGGTAAAATTCATAACAGAAAAGTCTGTGAATATCAAAACTCACAAAAATCTCAGTTTTCCATGAGTGAGTCAGACAGAAGAAATGAGGCACATTTCTAACACTGATTTACTAGAGCTACACTTGGCATTTTTGCCATTACCATTAAAGTAACAGTTTTGATTGACAGAAGCTCATTTTTAATTAGCCAGATCAACCAAGGCACATCAGCATTTCTGAAAGCATCTGAAAAAGCAGCCTACTTCTGCAAGAAAGGCTTATTTTCATTTGAAGATTAAAGGTTCTAGACAGTAGTAATATGTTTCTATCTGCCATTTCAAAAGGAAGACTAGAAAACATCAGGCAATAGCACATGAGAGATTAAAAGATGCAAGAAGATAACTCACAACCAATCCTGCTTCTCAGAGGTCTTTCTTCCTTAATCCTGTCCAGCAACAGCCTTTAACAAGAACAGTATAACTGCATTAATCAAGGATTATTAGCAAGAGATCTTAATGCAGCATTTCCACCAATCCCTCTCAGATGCACTCAGTGTTTCACTGGAAAGCGCCATCATCCCCGAAATCAGCAACCAGAGAATCACACAATATAAAGTGAAGAGACCCCTCTTCAGAAGGGATTGTGTAGTGGGCCAGAGCAGGACCTGCCCAGCCAGCAGAGAAGCTGGGGACCAGGGCAAAGTCTGCTCCTTGGTTAGAGTGGCTGGAGATCTCTGCCACTTGCTTTTTCCTGTGGCTTGTCTTCAAGCCTGTGCTGTGCGAGGAGAGGCAGCTGGGAAGGGAAGGGAGAGAACAAATGGTAGAAATACCAGATCTACCTTAACTTTTCTCTTTCGGCCTGTCTGAGGAAGGCCTGGATTAATCCACAAACGTGGCAAAGTGACAATGTTGTAGAAAAGTTGTTCAAATCCCGTTATCTCCACTGCTTCTGTCCGTTATCTTCCACTGCTTCTTGCTGTTTGAGACCTGTTTAACCAAGTCACGTATTCCTGAAGCACACGGCTTTTCCAGAAAGCATTTCTGCTTGCAGATACACTGCTTTCAACTGAAACTGCTCAGGAGAGCAGGCAGGGAGGCTGCACAGGGGGCAAGCAGGCACACACATACCATGGGTTCAGCAAATCAGTGCCACAGTGACCATGGGGGAAGCTAGTGGTTGCACCTAATGCTCTTGCAGAACAGGACAAGCAGAAGCAAAATGTGCTCTGCCTTGAGAACACACACAGCTATTTTTACACCCAAACCAGATGTTTCCACTTTGATGAAAACAGTCCAAAAGAAATTGTTTTTGTTGTTTCAATATGAAACAGACACAGCTAAAAATCTTGAAAGCTGCAGCAAAGAGAAATCGTCATTCCCTAGACAGCTGGGACAGGGTGACTGCCAGGTGACATGACAGGGCATGGAAACAAACCCTCGTAGAAAATTTTCCTGCAGCCAGACTGCACCACTTAAGTTTCTCTCTCCTCAGCTTCATAGTCTCCTTACATTGGGGTGCCCATGAGCATTAATTTCTTCTGTTGAGTGGACCTGCTAGCAGCTATCCATAGGGATCTCTTTTGAAGAAAAAGCTAAACCAAATATTTCTATATAACAAATTCAGACTCCACAATCCCACAATTAACTACTGGAAACACTAGGAGAGAGTCCCTCTGGCAGTGGAAGTCCTGATGGCCTCGTGCTCCTGCACACTGTTAACTCTGCCTCTGATTTATACCAGATTTCCCCAACTGGCAACACAACCATCTGCAAACCTTACAGGACACGTTTACAGTCTGATTGGCAAACTATGCAATTGTACATTCAGCATGCAAGGACTTGTTAGACACCCAGCTTTGGTTTAAATCCTCTTTTTCCTTTATTTTTAGCAGTCATAGCTGCTTTAGCTGACACCAGGGGCTTTGTCACTTCTGCTCAGCATCAGCAATGTTTTCACTTTCCATCATAACGATTTAATGGCATGCAGAACATGGAGACCAACAGTCTGATTGCTTTGCTGTGCTCCACTGTTTTCTCCGGAGCTCATTTGGAGCGAGCACAGCTCAATCCTCGTGCAGCAAGGCTGGGGCAGCCACAGCCAGCAAACCCGGGGCTCTCACTGACCTGGTCATTACCCCAGGGGGTCCCTCTGCTACACAGCCTGTCTAAATGCCACCTCCAGGGCACAACTCCCAGTGCCTGTGGAAGTGACACACATGACAGGACACTGACTCTGCTGTTTTGGTACTGGCTAGGTATTGAGAGGGGTTATATTTAAGATTCAGCTTTTACTTACAGCTGGCACAAGGCTGAGCTTTTCCTTCTCCAATCCCTGTAGCCTAACATGTACTGCAATCTTAGAAAAGCTGCTCCAGCTTTCCAGCAGCCATAGCAAACTTGCACCACCTATCGACACAACAGAGCCGCTGGTTTGGGACCAGGAAGGCAGCACAGCAATCCAAGAGTGCTCCGTAGTACAGAAACTCATCACTGTACTCCCAGCACCCGATGTTACAATGGGCTTCAAAAAGCAGCGCTCAGTCTTAGCAGCTGTTTGACACACACCAGAGTGCACCAGATGTGACTGTAGCCCTCCCACCTATCCCAGTGCAGGGGGCAATCTGGAGGCTCTGGGCTGGCCAAGGTGTGCTGCTGCCCTTTTTTGTGACCAGCTGTGCTTTGCAGAGGATGTCCTGTGCCTCCCCAGCTCTGGAGTTTCTGGATTCCTTGTCATAAACAGCCCTGGCCATACAGAACTTCCTCCACTTGAAATTAACCTTTTTTCTCCTTCCCATGTATTCCATGAACTCAAAGGCAACATCTCCAATTTCATTTGTTCCTACTGTATAGCAAATTCAGTTTACCGCACTGACCCTGGAGAGAAGGGGTGCCCATCCCTTGTGCAGGTTGCAGACATGCCTGGCACCTCTGTGCCTCTCCTGCACACCTCACTGCAGGCACTGAGACATTGCTATTATCGGAAATACTACATTATATAAAATTTTCTCCCAGCATCATCTCTCCTCTGTGTGTAGCAGAAAGCTACAGATACTTTGGGAGGCTGTCCCAGCTGGTGACATCTGTGGTGACTTCTCTGAATACCAGTCACAGCTATGAGCACTGCACACAATAGCACACAATACCTGCCAGCAACCAAAGGATGCTATTTCTTCCTCACCTTTGACCACCACTCACTGCCCTCAGGTCAGGGTCTCTGCAGAGGACGAATGTCAGTGACCTGAGAACACAGCAGCCTCTCAAAGTACAGAGCTGGTGTGACCGAGTTGGACATCAGTCCTGCACAGGAGCTGGGAAGATTTTCTTTTGCTGTTCATTGGAGCCGGAAGGGAGAAGTCAAACGCCCTCAGAACAAGAGCTCCACAGGAATACTGGATGTCTGGCTAGGCTCTTCCCAGACAATTTAGCTGCTATTCAGCAGGCCCCACGTTTTGACCACAGAAATGGTACATTAATTCCACCGTAATGCGCTGAGCTTCCTACTGTGGGTATTGTGGATTTGCTTCATAGTATAACAATATTAACTTGCAGGCTGCAGCATTACCTGTGCACATTACACTTTTACTCCTTCAAAGCTGTGTGCTCACTGGGAAAAGCTGGTTTTATTCTCATTTTCCCCCTTGTGCTTGGCCCATACTCCGCTTTCTACCTGCTCTTGATTCTTTTCCAAGAATCAAATCAAAGCAATAGTGTCAGCATTTTCAGATTAGATCTTTAGATGGCATTAGATTTAGGTCATTAGATGTCTATGACCCTCAGGGATCGATTTGCTGTTCATAAAAGGAACACGAGGGGGAAACGTTACCACATTAGCACCCAGGATTTGAATGGCATCTCCCATTCCTCATAATAAATCCTTTTTTCAGACATACATTAAATCAGTTCCTCTGAAGAAACAGAGGCAATACCAACCAGATGAGAATTTGCCCAACAATGATAAAACATGCAGTGGAGAGGGCAAAACCAAGCTGCTGTTTGCTCCTTTTGGTGGTGACACCACTCTCCACCCTCTGCAGTAATAGGAGGCTCCTTCAGCCCCTTCCAGGACTCATCCTTCTCTCCCACCCCTGAAGCATGGACCTGCTTTGATCTCCTTGCCAATGAGCCCTTTGGCTCCCAAGTCTTCTCCAAGCTCACTAACAACATCCTGAAGCACACGAGCTGATGGAGGATAAATGCCTAAATGGGCACTGCTGCCATCAGCTCAGCCTGTGGGTTCGCAGCAGGCAAGATCCAGTTCCAAACCTCCAGCCTAGGAGGACAAAGCTCTGGCCACAGGTACCACAGCTAGAGCCAGCCCAGAAGAGATAACGAACATGAAAGATTGGAGAACTCAGAAGAGTCCTGTACCAGAGTCTTCACATCTCCAAAGCTACAAAACACACACAGCAAACCTTGGAGCCAACCAGAGGGCTCCCAGGTGGCTTCAGAGTTGGGATGTGATTGGTGCCATTTCAGAAATGCTTCAGTAGCCTCAAGCTCCAAAATTCTATGTTTTAGGGCATTTGGGCACTTAGCAATTAGGTGGAACTTCCTTTCCTAGTTGAAATAACACACAAATGCTTCTAGGACAACCAGCACCTGGGAAAAACAAAAACATTGACCTGAGAAAATTTGGGATCTTGGGATTTCAAAGTTTAAGTTTGACATTTATTAAGGTGTGAAACTGCTTCAAATCTATATCAGTTGGGAGGCAGTTTGCTGGAGAAAGCCAGAAGTGCAACCCAGTTCTACTCAGCACAATGTCCAGTTGCCTCTTTATTATAACAGAAACTATGTCATTGCTTATGTTATACTGATTCATCACATTAAACTATATTAAAAGACATGCAAAATTTGGAAATTACTTTTTCTGGCAGTCTTCAAAGACAGAAGGAGAAATCCCCTTTCATGACAGAGATTGCTCAAATAAGTGAATGAATAAATGATTAAATAAAAAGCTATTTCAACCTTACTGGCCTGATCCATCCAAATCTTTGAGACCCCAAGCACCTTACTTGTGTGTTTTTACACATACACCAAGCGTATATTAGTCAGCACTTGGAAGAGAAGCTGGTGGCATCCAGAGGCAAATTTATTTCTTTTTGCAAAAGACTCAGCTACACACCAGCTTTGATGCTTGGTTTTACATAGTGCAGCATCTGCCAAATGACAGCGGTCTCCAAGCACAGGTAAGAACCTCATGCCAAGAAAATACAGCAGTTATTTCATCAACAGTTTTGAACAAACATGTCTTAGCTTTTCAACATATCTGCTAGTGTTACCCAGTCCATTACTCTGCATGAGCTCTACAGCTTGAAAAATCTGTCAAATTTGAGGTATTTTAATCCATGTTTTTCCAACCCTCTTTTTGATATTTGGAAAAAATTACACTGATGTCAATCTTCATATATTATATATCAGCAGTTAATTTCTAGGATAGTGTAACCTAGAAAACACATTATTATCATGATTATTATTATTATTATTATTGACTCCTTCATGAATGTTCCTTGCCCAGGTCACTTTCTTGACTGGAATAAAATAAGCACTAAGGAACTGCAGTGATCCAGAAAGTGCTCACCAACTCACATGAGGGCCAGATTCTCATCTTTATTATAATATTGTTTCTTTCCAAAAATTATATATGAGACAAGTCTTTTGATATTCAATAACTTGTTTATGGGAAATGACTTTACACAAAACATCAAATGACTTGACAGCAGATTGAATTTAAAATATGATTTTTTAAAATGCTCATGAAATTCATATTGCTTTAAATATAAATTAGCAAGAGTGCCAGAAGGGATGAATGTATTTCACTTCTTGACTGCAGATAATTTAAATGTACAGTTTTACCTACATTACCTCTATTCATTGTTCTTTCCTATTAAGAGGTGAAGGAGCCTTCCTAGCTGCTCTGCTGCCTGGTCGCATAGATTTCCTGGGAATGTCAAAAGGTGAAGGGATGAAAGGAGAAGCCTTTGGACAGGCACACTGCCACAGCCAGATCACACAGTGCCAGATCAAACCTGGCTATCCCAGATCCACAGGATCCTGAGAAGAAAACAACACGGAATCAGGGGTGGTATCATTTTGCTTTTCCAACCAGATTGTCACCTTGGTTCCAAGAACATTAACTGCATTACTGTGGTGTGCCACCCTTAAGGGGAAGGCAGCACCCAAAATTCACAGACACTCATGGTTGGGAAGAATGATAAAAATCAGAGGGTCAGCAAAAGCTTACAAAGTTTTATTATTAAGTTACACACTTAGCATGAAAATTAATACAATTGTCCCTAAACTCCTCTATAAGTACACAGCAGTGGGGTTTAGATAAAGAGGGTGAAAGGGAAAAGAGAAAGAGAAATATTAATTAAAGATGAGGAGAGAGAAAAAGATTACCAGCCCCAGCATGGATCCAGGGTCCTTGGGGTACCCACACACCTGGGCTTGGTGGCTGTAAATTTTCATAGTTAGGCTTTCCCTGCCCTCGAAATTTTCTCATTTTCTATGCAAATTGGCTATCATGCACAATCCATTCTTTCAGACCTTTCTGGAAACAGGTCAGAGGGTTTTGGTGGTCTTGGTCCCCGTACACCCTATGCCCACTTCTCAGCCTCATTCCTGCGCTTGTGCTGTGCTGGGTTGTGCTTCTCTCCAGGAGCCAGAATAAGGATGTTTGTCCCAGGAAAGTGCTGCCCTACCTCCATAAGGCCCCTTCTCCAGCCACATCCTGCTCTTTCTCAGTGCGTTATTACCAACAATCCTTGGCTGTTACTACCAACAACCTCTGCTTGGTTCCACAGCTAACTGGCCATTAGTGTTTGAGACACACACATTGGCCCCTTACCTTCTGGGTTTCTGCAACTACTGAACATGCATGTATCCAAATTAAAAGTGAAACCAGACTCTTATATCCTCTGACCAGTGTTCACCTTATAGTGGCATCCCTCACCTAAAGCAGTATTGTGTTTCACAGGGCAAATTCCAAATCTAATAATTATATTACTCCAATGTGAATTCTTTCTACAGCTTTAAATTGGGCAAATATTCTTTATTTTCTGCCCATAAATACTCTGTGTTTTTAAGATTTGCTGCGGGCTACCCCAAAGTGAAGCCAATGGGATACATGCAAATTATTTTGAAAAGCCTCTGAGCTCCTAAGAGGAAATATGTTCAACATCAGAATTCTACAATCATCAACAAATTCATACAGGAAGTAACAATAATATGCATTTAATGGTTCATACTACTCTGACAGAGACCTTAATACTCACACACACAGACATACAGGCTTGCATAAAATCATAGCCAAAATTTCACTTAATATTTGAATTCAACCTCATCCATGAGAAATAACCATCCCATTGGTTGCTTGCTTCCCATGCATACAACCAAATGCCTCTGGACTTCTATTTTTGCAGTGGAAATAAACCAGGAGGCAGCCAACACAATCAATCAAGAATAAACCTAATTGATCTCCACAGCCAGAACCCACATACTTGAAACAGATTCCTCAAAATCCCAGTACCTGCACAGCCATGTGCTATCTACACATCAGTTCCTGTTTCACTCTAAGTACAAAGTATTTAAAGTGCTACAGATGTGCAAAGTTTAAGAGTGCTTCAACAGAGAGTGACAACTAAAATAAACCTCTCTGCATAAAATCAGCTCTGTGTTTTTTCCAACCCCTATCAAATTACAGCATCCCCAAATTATGTTAAGAGAAGCCCTGTCTAAAATGTGAGGTGCTGTATTTCATCAACTATCTGAGATGACTCAGGATTACAAGTACTGAAATAAAATGGACATCCTGTTCCAGTTCCTTTAACTAAATTTTCTCCCTCAAATAGCATCAACAAGTGACTCAGTACAATGTCATAACAAACAGTACTTGTGCTACAGCAATGTACTTGGCAAACAGCAACTCTCACAAATAAATCAGCCACAATTTACTGTAATCGCTAATCAAAAGATCTTGATTTTATCTTGGAGAAAAAAAAGAAGAAACTCATGTATAATAACCAGACGGCAAGTAAACAAATTATTTTCATAATAGTGAGAAAACTACTTGTCTGCATTTGGATGAACCCATAAACAATGTCTAAGACTAAATTTGGCTCCAAATTGTGACACCAATTTTACAGTGAGAATGCATCACACTTCAGTCCCACCAAGATCAGCAAAAGGGACATCTTTTTCTCTCTCAGATTTTGGTTGGAGTATTCCAAGCACCAGTGCCAGCTAGGTCAAGGAGAAAATTGTTTATGGCATAGCAGGACTGGCCTGCTTTAGATCAGAATCACCTATGAAGGGAATCGTTTGGAGCTGCCCACGAGCTGCACCTGTACACCGTTCTGGGGGGTTTCTGATGCACTACAGAGACACAATGTGTCTCCCCCACATATCCAGCTTCCAAGCAGTGACTTTATTGCCACATCACTGCTATCAAAGCATCAATATCTCTACACTAGTGTCTGCACTGCAGGTTTCTTACATTTGGGAATCCTAGTAAAACACTGAAAGCCTCTTCTCAAACAGCATTCTTTGCTCCTGAACAGTCAGCCAAGTTACCACACATTACATTTTGCATTATATTTGGGAAAAAACAAAAAAACAACAAAACAAACTACAACCTACCTCACTAGAATACCCAGTTCTCAGTTTAAAAATTCAGTATGTAAGGATATGCCATTTGGAGAATCCACTAATTTCCATCAAGCAAAAATCTCATTAAAAATAAACTTCTCACCTGTAGCTAGCTCAGTAATTAGGTGCAGCTATATTCATTAGTTATAATTCAGAGATTACATGGGATAATAGCATGCTCTAATAAGGAAAAACAACACTTGGCTTATGAACGTGTGGGTTTGTGGCAATTTCCTTGAAGAGGAGCATGCTTTATAAAAACTATGGATACAAACAAAGTAGCAATTTTAATTGTTTACTGTGAGAAGCGAATATGAAAACAGTTCTCAGAAGCCCAGGACACCAACCCTTGCTGTTTCTTCCAAACATCAAGTAGTCATTTTAAAGCTTTTTTCTGAGCAGTGGGAGCCCAGGAGATCTGTGTTGCCCCAGCCCAGAGAGGAGAGAGGCTGCAGCCCTTCGAGACAGACCAGAGCACCTGCTGAGGCAGAGCCTTAATAGCAGACAGGTGAGACCCAGGCAGCCAGCACTGTCTGGCAAATTGTGGTCAGAGGGTTTGTTTTCACATCAAGGGTGCTGCAACCAAGTGGCAGGGCTATGACTGGGTGAAGGTTTCTTTTCTTGCTGCAGACCAGAAGAATCAAACCCCATTAGTTGTGTTTGCCTTCTCTGCAGCCCCTAATAACCTCCCTGTGAACCTCCCACTGACAACCTTCAGCTGTCCCTTGCCTGTCAACTCATCTTCCTAATCTGCATGTTGGGGTTAGCCCAGGCATATAAACAAAATTCAAGAAATACACAAAATCTCCCATTATTGAACACTTTGTTTCACCCTAACAAACAAAAGCAACATCAGTACTGCTTCCCCACATGACCTACCAGTTTTCTGCTAGATTTTTCAGCATCAGAGTTTCACCATGTGAGACAGACTGCACAGCAGCCTCCCTCAAAAATTAAACAGGCAGCAGGGCATTGGATTTGACCACAAAAGTAGTAGCAGTGAAAAGCAAGCACAGATTTTGGGGTGGGTGATGCCACATTTGAAGTGAATGGAGCTGCCTTTTTTATTTTAAGTAATAACCTATTCTTATGTGCCAGGCATATTGCCCCCTAGATTCACAACACTTATTTTTTTACATCTAAAAATCACATGGTGGTGATGGTTCAGACATTCCCATGGATAACTACTTAACTTTCAACCCAAGAAACAAAGTTGTAGTCTTCCAAATAGTTTTACAGTGACTTCATACTTAACTTGCTGCCCAGCAGGCCAGAGAGCTTTTGGTCACCTCTAATATACTCATGTGGTCCAGATACAACCATATCAAAACAAAGGCAGTATTTGCAAAATGCCTTCCTTAAGTCACATGAAAGTTAGTTGTTTGGGCTCAAAAGAATTATTTGTTCAAACCCTCACAAAGTTCATGCTATGGAACTACCAAAAGAAACATTATGAACATGCACCAAGCAATTTATTCTACCACAATGCTACCAAAGTTAGGTGCTTTCTTCGCCAATTGTAGAAAGTCAGATGCATGGAAAAAACCCAGGTCTTTATCTTGTAAAATTAAACAGTTTTCTGTTGGAGAGAGAGAAATACTGTTTTTAATGGAGATCTGTTATGAAAACAAAGCAGCTATTGCTCATTCACTTACCCTACTGCTGCCACAGTCTCCAACAGCTACAAATCCAGGCTCTGTCTTGGAACGTTCAGATTTTGATTGTGACCCTTGATTAGGAACCCCCATGAAGGGGGGACTGCTGCCAGGGCAGTTAGCAGCACACTGGGATGCCACTGGATTGCCCAAAACTTCCACATCTAATGCGCAGTCCAGCTTTTTGACAGTTCAGATGTTTCAAGCTACCCTAGAGTTACATTTGAGGTCCTAAATGCTGCTGTCAGCCCAATGTGCTTTTTCTGAGATCTCACCCACCCCTGGAGAACCCAGGAACAACTCACTGCTCTGCTGTCTGCTGAAGAGTCATGCTTTTAATGAGTTTCTGCAACAGCTCCTTCTGCTGAGTAGATAAAAAAGATCACCTGAGATTAATTACAGTAATAATTAAGAGCTGACCTTCTGGCAGTTAAGCCAGATACCTTGTCTTCCAAAAGGGCCCATCTCACAGGTGCAGGATGATGCTGTAGTTCTTCAGGAGAAGTTACTCTTCACCTGTTTAGAGATGTGTAATTTGCCTTGTTTTATACATCACGGCCTCAAAACAACCCAAACCACTCTCATTTTCCATTTGCAGGACTCAGTGCCTTTTCAGAAGTAGAAAAACATTTATTTCCATGGTAAAGGGAGAGAAGACTTTGTTTCCTCTACTATTAATGACTCCTATCCTTGCAAACAAAGATATAAACCTAGATGCTAGAGACAACCAGGAGAAGCAAAACTTACTCACTCTAGATTTAGTTATTTTATAGCACAGATTAGGAAAAGATCCTAGAGTTGAAACAAGACTGACATCCCCACTTCCCAGCAGAGACTCCTGGTGCCCTGGGCATGGTGAGGAGGAAGAACAGCAGGTGACCTGACCCGCTGCCTCCTCTGCCCTGGCCACACACTGCCTTTTTCCATGGGGCCTCACATACCACGTGAACATCTAAAAACCTTCTAAGTATCCGGCAGCAGAGCACTATGTGGTTTTCTGGATGGCACAGGCCACAAGTCCAGCAGTTGCTCCTTCTGCCTCCCTATCCATCCCTTCCCTCAAAAATTGGTGTAGGAATAGGCATTTCCAAACACAGCCAGCCTGCTGAGTTTTGGTATTCAGACTCTGGGTTTTGGTATTCAGAACAGCTCAGGCTTGGTTTAAGCAGATATTTTGTTGTTTGTTCAGTTCCTTTCCCACACATCTTGGCACCTCATTGAAATGGGCACCTACATAGCAGAGCTGTAAAGAAACCAGCTGGTTAATTTAAAAGAACGCAGTCCTTACAGCTTTCCCCTCTGGGAATATCTTGAAGCACACATACAAAAAAAATTTATATTGTACCACTTTTCTACCACATCATAAGTTTTAGTTCCAAATCCATACTCTGAGGAGAAAAGAAAGTCTCACTATCACTCTGCGTTTTGCAGGGGAAAAATGAGATCCTAAATTAAAACTAAAAAACCATGTAACAGCAGGATTACAGTCTCACCTCCAATCCAAAGCCACAAAGAAGTTACTGTCTCTGCCAAGAGTACATTTTGTCACTAAAACAGTTGCTGCTGCAGGCCAGCATTCACCCAGATTGACCACATATCAATAGAGAACACCTGACGTTCAGTTGTACAGGCCTAGGCTGCAGCCCCCTGGAAGGGACAGGGACAGGTGGTGCCAAGAAGCTTTTATGACAAGGGACAAGCTTTGGATAGGGCAAGGCACGGAGCTGATACAGGAGAGAAGGAACAGACAGACAGGGTCCTGAAAGCCCTTGGAAATGGCAGAGTAACAAACAGCTGAACTGCTGGAACCACAGGAGTTCAGACAAGCCACAGAGCAAGGCTGGAGGCAAAGAAAGGCAAAAATAATCTATAAACCTATTTCAGCAGAAGACATGGAAGAAAGAAGAATTTGAAGGAAGAAAGGGGAGTATTGCCCTGTGGGAATGATGCATATGTAGTCATACAGATATTTTAGTGTCCCCTTTTTAGCAGGAGCAAATATTGTTGTTTGTTAGACAGCAAATTCTTCCAAGGGCATCAAGCCAACCAAAAAATCCTTACCCAATCCTCACTCTCAGAAACTATCCATTAAAAAGCTACTCCACAGTTCTCCCTCAGTGTTCTGCACCCCATTGCTCAGTGCAAGGCATGACGGTGACATTCCAAAGAAATCCAGCTCTACACAGGGAAAACCCTCCAGATGCCAGAGACACAGAGCTACCCCAGCAAGTCTGCAGAGTATTTACGAAGCAGTTTGCTAAATTATACAAAGGGAATAATTTGCAACGTAATGGTGTGTTTGCATTCTGAATATCTGATTTCCTGTTCAACAAATAACCTAAACACTCCCAACCAAATGAAATGTAGACAAGACTTAAAATGTTTGAAGAAAAGCACTCATCCAGAAAATTAAGGTCAACATGGAACAGATGGTGCCTCTGAAAAATGTGGCTTCAACATTTATCTTTATGTAAAATAAAAATCTGTTAAAAACCTCCGGCTGTTTGGTGACAGTCCTACTTGAAATATTGGATCTCGCACTCTATGGATAATAAAGAAGCAGTAAAAAATGACTTCAAAATACTAAATCTAAATAAAGTTCTCTCAACTACTGTGCAATAAGATTTTTGTGGGCACGTAAATACATATCAATAAAATATAGATTCAAGCGCTTCTGTAACTGTCATAAATATTGCAACGACTCTCCCCATTTCCATAAATATAACCCACAACTCCCAAGTGAGAAGCTTTTTCATTTGCAGCAGTCAGGAAAAAAATGATCCTTTCTTCTTTATCAAAGTCTTTTGAAAGGCTGAATTTGAAGCCCAGCACACGGGGAGTTGTGAGCAACTTGTTACGGTGATGCATGGAACATCTTCTCCCGTCTCAGCAGATTCCATCAATGGGATTGCAGGAAGATCATGGTTATTCTTGAGGGCAGGCAATGTCACACCCATCTGGGGAGGGGAACAGGGGCTCTAATTGGGCAGGGCTGTAAATCACCTTGGTAATACAGAAAGGAGCTGGAACAAGCAGAAATAATGAGACAGACCCATCAAACAACTAAGGAGTAATAACATGTTAGAGAAAACGAGAAGTCGAGCACTGGCACGAGAAGCAATGCAAGTACTCACAAGGAAAGGTAAGCAACAGGCAGAGGAAGGCTTGGCAGGACACCAGGTGAGCCCCTCCACTGAGAAGATTTTCTCTGGACAGGTAAAAGAGAAGGCAGTCAAAGAAACCACAGAGCTGCACAGCAGGTGGCTCTCAAGTTTACAAGGAACAAAAAAAAACCCAAAGCCCTCATATCCTGAGTGAACCAAATATTTTTGGAAGATGAGGTAACACCTGTAGTACCTAAAAATACTGTCCTGTGGAGACCCACCCTGTGCATCACCCTGCTGACAGCTGGGGCCCTCTGACAGGCTGTTACTTCTGATCACAGGCTACACACAGCACCTGAAGCTAATCCCTTAAGCCAGTTCCTCGGAGGCCACCTGCGTGCCTGGACTGAAGAAGAAGCCTCAGCAGCTTTGGCCATTAAAGCAGCCACAGCCATAGCAGGAGCCATTTGCTCATACCACCCAAACTAAATCACAATTAGCCCAGTGACAACAGGCTGCTGAAGCACATCCCCAAAAACACAAGGTAATTACAGATCCACTGCCAGTTCTTCTTTCCCAGTCACCAGACATCCAAAAGAACAACCATGATCAATGCACCTTGTTTTTCCAGTGTGGCTTCCAGACATTTACATCTACTAGAAAGACCCAGATTTTTGTGACTCATGCCTTCAGGTCCAAAACTGATGAAATTGCACAGAGAGCTCCTGCAAATCCACTTGGCTAAAAAAACTACAGGAAGCTTATTGAAGCAATTTTCCCAAGCTGACACATCCTTCTAATTGGCTTCATGATACTGAGTTACTGACGTTTTGGGTCCCACTTCCTCTAGAAATTACCTCTGACTCCCCATACTACTGGGGAAAATAAGCTCAGCAAGAACATTTAGACTCACTGTTCCTAGCAATGGGCCCTGTCATCAGTAAAGTGCAGCCAAAATGAAACCAGACCAGGCATTCCAGGGAAGCACTTGCAAGAAGGGCTTTTGCACAGAAGTTTCTTACTTCAAGGTCATCCCAACCCACATCACAGACAGCTCTGATAAGCAACAACACAACAGCTCACCAGAGACTTAAAAATAGTGGAGAGTTTATGAAGTTCTCCTTCCCTCCCTACCTTAGGCTTTTTTAAACTAAAATGGGTATTTTATTTTCTTCTAAAAGAAGGTTGTGTTGATTTTGTTGGTCCTATTGCATAGGCAAGCGCTGCTGCTGCACATAGAAATGTCTATCTGCATCAGGCCTCAACTCACAATTTCTAAAAATAAAGTCAGTCATATTAATTTGTTCCTCCAGCACCTGGTGTTTAAAGTTATTTCTTGGCAACTTCTGTTCTCGGCATTTAAACATTTTTCATATTCACCTTAAGTCTGACAGCACTATTGGTTATCCTTCTCTGCCTCACTAATAATTTGGTTGATGGCATGCAGGTGGGTTTCTCATAATTAAAAAACCCATTTGCAAAGTTTGCATTAGGTGATCTGAAAAAATAGAGCACTCCTTTCAAAGGTTAAATATAAGTAGGCTGCAGAGCTCCATGAAAATATTGCATAATTTAGAGATAAAAATAGTTTTGCTTTATTCAAGCCAGGCTGGATAGGTAGATTTTTACTGCAATCAGCCTAAACCTCATCTCTCCAAGTTACATGCTCAAGTTGATTATAGAAAATTAAATTTAGTATTAATCAAGCTAGGAAGAAGGAAATTACAAAAATTAAGCTAATGCATAAATCATAGAAAAGAATGGTAGAGTCAGCTAGAGGAGATCATTTAATGCATCTTCATGCTTGTCCCACAACAGAACCAACTCCCCCCTGCCCCAAGCCACTCCTTACACTTATTGTCCAACCCTTTCAAAAATTTACCCACAACACAGGTACCAGAAGCCACCAGTCAGAGCTCCGCAGGGCCCCACCAGCCCTTCTGCTACAGACCTTGCACTGGCATCCTGCACCCACCCTGATTTGGGGGATCCCCCATTCCCGCCCCGGCAGGCAGGGCCCAGGGAAGCAGCAGCCCCTCCCAGTTGCACTGACGGGTCACTTGCCGTTTTGGGCACATAACTACAGCACTTGGCACCACTAGAAAAAAAAAAAAAAAGAGCAAGCCCAAAAGGGAAAACCCAATTACCTAACTACAAAGGATCCAGGCTTAGAAGTACATATTTGTAAAAGTTTCCTGATTTAGAAAGAAAGAAGTCTACACATTGGCTGTGGCTTTCAGCTTTTCCACACCATCCAGTGTCTTCCTAAATTACCAGTTTAGCATCTGACAGATCTGCACTACCGCTTTATCCATTTTACAGACGAGAAACTACTGCCTGCATAGACCTGATCCAGACTATCCTTGAAGTCAGTGGGATCTCCCAGTGACCCCCATGGGACACACGAAGAGCTGGACAAGCATGGTTCCAAATTTCCCAAATAGCTGTCCAGTACTTTGCAAAGTCATTTCGCCCTCTGGACACAAATCTAAAGAAAGCTTGGTAGAGGGCTCTGCTGACACACTACGACATAGAACTATGCTCCCATCAAGTCACAGTTGATGGTGTATTAAGCCAATTTTGTCTTTTATATGCACATTTATTTAACATGTAGCAGCCAGTCAGCCCTATAATCCACTCTGCACAGCATATAACTTGTATAATAAGAAAACATTTTGTTCTGAAGGTACATTTAGAGCACAAGAATCTTCTTCTCTGAGCTACATTCTGATGTTTTACTCCTTCCCTAATCCTACATCCTAAAACACATACAAATCCAGACAGTCTGTATCAGCTGGGGGTGTGGGAGGTCAGTTTTAGAAGAAGCTCTTACAACTGCATTGTTTTCTTTATGAGAAAAAAAAAATCAGCAACTCAGAGAAGTTAAAAACCTAAATGAAGTTCGTAAGAGTTCCCCTTAGTCACTTCCAAACTTTTTTCCTAATCCCTTTGAACTCCAGTAGTTTAATCAACAGCTTGTTTAGGATTAATCATTCTTATTCCAGTTACACACACACACACACACAAACACATGTCCATCACAGAATAAATTAAAAAGCAGAATCCCTATAAAGAGCCACAACAATTTCATATTCTCTAGAATCAAGAATAAAGGACTTAGTAGCGTGATTAAGGCTGAAGTCAGAAAGAGCATCTCTTAATGAATTCCCGGGACGCCTGGGGTCCCTGTACTGCTCACAGCGAGGGCCGGGCTCACCCCGCAGCACGGCACGGTCAGGGAGCACTCGGCTGGGGCACAGCCAGGGGAGCTCTGCTGCGGTCATTGACAGCGCTCAGCAGCTCCGGGCTGGGCGCTCACAGCCCTGCAGCCTGCTCAGGAGCACGCTCTGCTGCCGGACTGAGGGGCAATTCCCCAAACCAGCCGCCAGCAAGGGCTGCAGCGAGCCAGCAAGGCACTGCCGGGCTCCGGTGGGAAGGCACCGCTGGACACCACACACGCGGTGTAGGTAACTGCTTGGCTCAGGGGCTAAGGACAAAGCATGTTTGACTGGGCAAAGCTACAAGCATTTGAGAAGCAAGGGAACAGCCTGGCAGGTGAAAACACATGGGCCATGGAGCCCAGACTTCGCCAGAAACACTCCAAACCCCACTCCTTTTACTGATTCTTAGTCCTATAGAAGTACTTCAGGAGCTGCTGAAGAAAACTGACATATAGTGGGGAAAAGACCCTTTGTTTTGGGAGTATGTATGAGCTGCACAAGATGGCCATAGCAGCCAAGTGACAAAACACAAGGTTTAATGCCTATGAAAAACATAAGGAGTTTCAGGGAACAGCACCTGTCTACCGAACCTGTCCAGAGAACACGGTGGAGACCCCTGCAATGCTGCTGGGGTCATCTGCGCAGACACTGCATGCAGGTAGAAAAGGTGTTTTGTATCACCCATCACAGATTTGCAGAAGCAGCACTCACTGCAGACACCCTTCCAGCGATCTGTGATGCTGAAGAGCAGCAATATTGGAAAGCAAATGACTGCAACCTGCCAGTTTCAAGTTATGGCCAAAGCTAACTAAACGAGTTTTGAAGGCAGATTACATTTCACATCCAGCCTTTATATTTGTTCTTACAACACCTTCCCATTTTCACTATGGACCTGGAGTGTATTACTTTCCCCTGTATCCAAAGCTAGGACAGTATTTCACACTACAGGACTGCTTTGGCACTTTTGAATCAAGGTGAAAGATTCATGCAGAGGATGGACAGAAAAAAACTGCATAGAGGATGGCAGCAGAAATACAGCAAAACTCTTTTCACTGCTACTCTTGCAGTCTGCCATCAGTCCTTGTGCTGGGGCAGGTAGGAGAGGGGGAGCTGTTGTGGGGTGATGAGAACTGGGCATCTTGTGATTCAAAAGGTGTATGAGGACTACCCTGCTGCACTGTGCAGTTTGTCTGGGTACACGAACACCTTCCAGTGTCTTTCTTTGGAAATCTGTATTATCCAGAATCAGACTACCCTATGTGCAGTCTAACCTTTAATAGGAAGATATCTGTATAGAGACTCCCTGACGTAACCGGTTACTGGGCACCTACAAACTGCCTTATAATGTCACAGTAATGCACAACTGCTTGTTTGCACAGAGAGATGTGTGTGTCTGTGTCTCTGTGTGAACTGAGGTGGTATGATCCCAACAGCTGGAAGGCAGGCTCCCAGATTCCTCTGCAAGCCGAGAGCTCACTATCTTGACACTGATACCTCTGAGGGAAACAACTTTGTCATAGGTTCAGTGGAAGATCAGAGGAACTTGAAAAATTATTATATTTAAGTCCATGTCCATTTCAGGGCACAGATTTCCCCTGCAAAGAAGTAAAAATTTATTAATAAACTGCAATAGCTTCATGTAAGAAACAGGAAAGCAGGAATGTTACTAACCTTGAGAACATGAAGACCAGTCTCTTGCTTTTTTCCTCCCGACTGCACATCAATCATCCACTTCAGAGCAGGGTTTTAGTCCTATGCCACTTATTAGCATTAATCATCTCACTTTTTACTTGGAATTTGTGAACAAGTATTCTGTTTATTAGCTTAGGAAAAGCTCAGATGCATAGAGCTACAAACATCAGGCACCTCAGCACATACTAACACAGGGTTGCCCTTGATTTTAACTTCTTTATGCCACAGAGAAGTCAAGACCACCAGAGATCCACACTGGAGACACTCCAATCAGTACCAAGTCTCCACCATGCCATCACCTGCACTGTTCACTTGCTAACTTTACAACTACTAGTGGGCAGCATGGCTCACACCATACTTACATCTGATGTACCTCTGGAATACATGACAGATACTTCCTGGGTTTAGAAGTCCTCTTGGCTTCCTTCTCACAAGCATACAAAATATCTTAAAGCAACATTGCAGAAGAGGTTGTCCATGCATCTAGACTGTACATCACATTTATTTAAACAAGTAAGCAGTTTGAAGTCCCTGAGTTACATATCACCTCCTTACACCATTTCCCCAAAAGCGACCACACACTTTCTGCTTCACCAATGAGCACTGTTCTTCCACAGCAGCACCCAGAGGGGATCTCCTGACGCATCCCACCCTCTTGTGTCCAAAACAAGTTTCACTAGTTCCACCTGGAAGTACCAGGAAAGCACTTTACCAGACTAGAGACAGAACAGCCCTCGGGTGTCTGGGCACACAGGTCTCTCTAAACCTCCCTTCAGAAGTTTGTTGTTGCTGATGCTTGCATTTCAAACGAAGTTCAGCATTTCACACCAAGCAAGGAACTCGCACCAATCAGAAGCAATTTTCAATACATCATGATAGAGTACCAAAAGCAAAAAGTATCAATTGTAAACAACTTGTAAACATTAGTAATACAGCGGTAGATTCAAATAACATGAATGACCACAGAGACAACTCACAATTCAGAAACAGCCTTTTGTCATGAAGTCTTTATGGCTTGACAGAAAGAAAGATTTGTTTTTGATGTGGTTAGTGCAATTTTTTTTATTTGAGAGGTCAGTTAAGAAGAGTTAAACAGATGAATCCAGTATGACACCTCAGTTTCCGAGTTGTTTTTGAACCTGATCTGAAATATGGCACTGGACTCTCATCTAGAGTCAAGGCATTTGTGATCTCAGAAACAAAACCAGCCATTTGCCCCCCAGGACATGGAGGTCATGGGGCTCTTCAAGGGATAATTCATATTTGATATAAAACAGAGGAAGGAAAGCTTAACAGCATCAGAAATGCAGCTGTATGCTTGGCCAGTACCTCTGCAATCCACATATACAGCTTCATCTAATACAGAATTCATTTGGAAAAGTGAATGAAGGAAGGAGGAGTAGGCAGACTTGTTGAAGACATGGGTTATGCAGCATTTGAAAACAGTCCGCTCCTGGAAATTCAGACTCCTGCAAAGTAACCTTGGGCTTTTATGCAAGGAGAGGCAACAAAAAGCAAATCCCCCAACACTGTCTGAATTTAGATCCTCCTATTCTGCTATCTCATGCAAAGCAAGAACAAATATCCAAGCTTCTATCCAAAGCAAAAATCAGTGTCACTTTGCTTGACAGTGATAATGGTGTTTAGAGAGAATTTTTCAAGTAGCGTACACCTTTCTGGAATCAGAATCAAGCTTCAAGACACTCACCACATCTTCAGCTTTGTTTCAAGTCATCCATTCTCTGATTCCAGAGACACCACTAGGTCTGGCACCACCACTTCCTTACACTTATTGCTTTTACAAGCCATATTCATTCCCAGGACACCTAGCTCACCAGAGCATTTTTGCTCTTCCCCTTCGTTTCTCTACCAACACGAAGAGCTCCCATTATCCCTAACGGAAGTCAACGCATGCGTGCACAGGACAGAGTAGACCTATTAAGGCTACATGGCTGACCAACAAAAACAGAAATACATGTATGTAACTGAAATCTTCTTCTGTTTAGCAAAGGGCACCAAGTTTTAATTGAGACACTTTCACCTGTGACCCTTACTTCCTTGTATCCACCTTCTCCCCCTACCCCCTTTATGTACGGGGAAGACTCGCTGTGCATCCCCGACACAAAACAAGAAATAGATCACATCAAGTTTGCTCCATACACCAAAAGGTAAAAAAAAAAAAAACCCAAAGGACAAACTGGTTCACAGTTAACTATAAATAAAAGTGCAGTAAGTGTTCAAGTAGAGTGTAGAGTTTAAGCAAGTTGTACAGCCACATTTGGCAAAGTCATCTTTTAAAGGCCCTGCGTGGGTCCCTCCCATTACTGACAGCAGGGGGAAGAGGCTGAACACTATTAGCTGGTGCTGGATTTACAGGTCCTCGTCCATTGCCTCTCCCACTACCTGCATAAATGTGGCTGTGGTTATACGTGAATGGAAATCCACTTGCTTCAGGTCCAGTTTGTAAACCATTTCCTAAAAAGACAGAAAAAGGTTATCACGAGTTCCATGGGTTGAAATCACCGATTCCTTACAGAAGTTTAGCAACAGGGAATACATGGAGTTTGCAGTAACAACCAAACCCTGAACACCAGAAGGAAAAGCCTCTCTGGCACTGCAAGACCCCAAATCACAGCTCACCTTTCCCCTCCCAAACGACCTCGCCATCATCCCTACTCCCCTTTCTCAGCTAAAGCAAGAAGGTGGTCACAATACACCAACTACTGAGCATGGGTGCTGTGTAGGCAGGCCAGAACTAAGGTTCCCTCTCAGCTTACACCTGCTCAAGGCCTTGAAGCATTTTCATATTAAAGGTTCTGTGTTTAAATACAGCACAAAACGATCTGGATAAGTCAAATATTGGAATTCAGATTACCACCACTTCTGTTTTCAGGAGGTAGCCTGGCAGGAAAGCCATGGTGTCTAGCAAGACTGAAGTAATTTTTAAAGCCAATGTCTCAAGAAGTTTAAAAAAGCAGAATTTCAAGTGCTGCAAAAACTTTTCAAAAGGATGAAACAAATTTAAGATTAGTCAAGACCCCTTATGTGATATAGGCACCCCAAATATTCTAATCTCCTCCTCTTCTACAGAAGAAATCCTGAGAAGTTTCACGAAATGTTCGCTTGAAGTTCAGGCCCCAGTCTGAATGACTTTTTAGAGCCTAGTACACTTTTTTATCCCAAGAATGGAGAACCCTTGACATAAATTTCTTTCTATTCTCGTTATTTCTCATCTTTTCACTTCTACAAACTGAAAAAAACTTACCCAGTGGTCCAAAAGTACAAGTACCCATACCACTTGATGCAGAAATATTATTCTGTTCACCGTGTGCCTTTAGAGAAAGGTTAAAAAAAAAAGACACTGATAAGAGAAAGAATATTCACATTTTTACAGAAAAAGGCTGATTTTTTCCCCCATGTTCTTACAGTGGCTGCACATCTGCTACAATCTTCAATTATTGGCTCATTTTAGCTATATATCACTGAGTCCATTTTTCCAGAAGAGTCACATCTGATCACAGTGTTGTGTGAAATATTCAGAACACTGAGCACTTTAGGCCAGAATCCCCAGACACGTTTAACATACCAGTTTGTTCTGCCCAACGTGTTCCGAGTTGGGTTCGCTGTAGTTTGGCACTTCTGAGTACACCATGCAGAATCTGGGAAGAAAATTGGATTATTAGAAAGTTCTAAAGCCTTTTTTTTTGCAGTTCTCAACTCCACAATTCACAGAGCATATGTTCTTGACACATCCCATCACCTAGAAGTAATTAATCCAGACCCCACTGTTCAGAGAATATCCGTAGGCATTAAAAGGCTCTTTAATCCCTTTATGGGCTTGTGGTGTTGTGGTGAGGCTGCCACATCTTCCTGGTGAGGGCATTTCAGTCAAGCAGAGGCAAGTATTCATTTACTCAAGGAGGCAAACTGGCCTAAATAAAACAAAAGGTGATGAAAGGGCTCCCTTAGTCTCTATTCCAGCTGCACAATCTTGTCCAGCGCCCACTCACAAGGTCACCTGAGGCACTGAGTCACCCAGCCTGCTCCCAGACAGGGATTGCATTACACCTCTAGAGAAAACTCAAACACTCCCACACCCTCCCATCCTATGCAGTGCTCCATTACCAGCAATAGCACAGAGGAGTCCAAAACAGGCAATGAAATACAAAGCATCCTTTTCCACTCAAGGGGGCTATGGCAGAACAGGCCCATCAACTCACCACATGGAAATTATGGCAGAGGGGAAGAAAGATCTGGATCATTACACTACTTGGAGTGGTTAAGCAGAAGTGGAGCTCCCACCTGCTGCTGGGAGGCACAAGCCAGATAAGGACTCTCACCACTCCAGCCTGCTGGAGACTAAGTCAGCTGGATGATGCTTCTGAGGTAATGAAATTTATATGAGAGAACCTACAGATTGTTTTTGTGTAAATCTATCTGAACACTGGGCATTTCTGAACCATACAGGAAGATATGTGGCAACCCCAGAGCCCGACTTCCCTGATGACTGTAAAGTTTCCCACAGCACTTTGTGCAACAGTGGAAGTTGGTTAGCAAATGCTGCTATTTTTTCTGTTGCTCAAGTATGTTACACACATTTATTCTTAGTGAGGAGCTGTTGCTCCAGTCTGTGGGCAGTTTAAAGCAGGTTTAATGAGGCTTGCTTCTGCTTGGATATGATTCACTGGAATGACCTTGCTCTTCCTTGTCTGCACTGCCTGTCCCTCAAGGATGACACACACAGAAAGGCGTCCACCGAAATGAAGTGGTTAATCAAGATAAGGCCTAGGCAAGCAATGCAGATTCAGTCCCTTGTCTTTTATACATTTCCTCCTCCCAGACCTGTGCCAATGGTGTAGGCTGATTTTCCTCAAAGGACCTACAGTCCAGACAGGGTCAGAGTTCATTACATCCATGACCAACTGACAACACACTTTGGCTGCCCTAAATTCCACTTCCTAAGAGCCACCATGTATCATACTTACCACGATGCTCTGCTGAGAAGTATGAACACACAATACTTACTCCCCAATTTTATGCAGCTCCCCTCCTCGTCCCGTGTAAAGTGTCAGGCATCCTTTCCACAGAGATGCGTACCTGGCCAAAGAAAGGAGAAGTGAAGCAGTTTTTTAGTGAATGTGCTGACAGAGGAAGTGGAAGCATGCTATGTTCCAGGAAGTTAAAGAGCATTACAGATCAGCATGGACTAAAAAAATTCCCAGGGACCCCAATGTCACCAACACTTATGGTTTATACATTCCCATGTACTACTTCTAGCAAAAGGTACCGGAAGCTCAGCAGACTCCTTTGACAATTCCAGGAAAGCAGCCAATTACTTTGAGATTGGATGCTCTTTTGTTGACTGGAACAACCCTTATGACTTGTCCTGCAGAGGAAAGGCATTTTGCCAAAAGCAGTATCTGTGTTATGTTCAGTGACAACTCTCAGTTCTGCTTTCAGTAGAAGCCAAGAAGAATCACCTTTGCTTGCCGGAGAACTGCTACTGAATGCATATGACCAAAAACGCTTACATTCTTAATACAGGTCCTTACCCGAATGGGCTTTTTAAAGGTGTAAGTCTGGCCATCAAACTCCAAGTGACATATAGAAACACACTGAGATCATTTTTTGAATGCAGAACAGTCCCTTACAAAGACAGTGTGAGTGCACACTATTCTTTACAATGCCACTTGACTTCAAGCACTGAAATTTGAGCCATACAAAAGTTTTAGTGCAATTGCTCCTTTCAGTGAGGGGCGTCACATATGTGTAGAGAATGAGGAAAATGCAGACCAGGAACACATGCACAGTGAAAGGGAGTTAAAAGGAATATGTGTGTCTTCTAGCACAGGAACAGGTAGCCTCATAATTGCACTCGTGGGAGTCACCAATCTGGACAAGTCACCACTTCCTTACACTCCAGGTCTATCTCTGGAACATAGATAACAAAGCCGCCTCTTGCCCTTTGCCTTATCTGCTGAGACTGGGAGGCATCCGGCCACACACAGGGCCTTCAAGAGGCACCAGGGAGGAGTCAGGCTGGCAGGAGAGGACAGCACTGCCAGTGCAGTGATAACCTTCTCTGTACTTCAGCAGCAGCAGGAAAGCACACGCACTGTAACAGTAGATACTATCTCAGGAGCTTTCCATCCAGAACCAGGATTAATGCTCTTCACTTCATAGTGCTACCTTCCACTTTAAAGATTCCCTCACTGCTTAACCTTTAATAACCAGCTAGCTGGGCAGTCTTGTGGCAGAAAACAAAGGAAAAGAGCTACCAAACAATAAATGTAAGTCAGACATATGTTTACTGGGAAAAGACTCAGCAAATCATGTGACTAACAACCTCCAGCACAAAGTTATTCCACATATGCAAGCATTTGTCTTTATCTCAAAAAGAGCTGGCCATAAAGTACTAAACTCCAGCACTGATTTCAAATTTAGAAATATTAAGTGCAACAGCTTCGTGTAAATGGGTTCACCACCCAGTGACAAAAGTAAGCAACACTGTCTGCTTTTAAAGAGAAATGTATCTGCAGCTTGAAACTCAGCAAGAGAGGAAAAAAGGCATGTTTACACATGGGGGCTGGCTAAGCTTTTATGCTTGTATCAGACAGCATTCTGCACTCTGAAGTCAGATGAGCCTACAGAATTGAAATTTACCTGCCTTGCAATGGTAACATCACACACTCAATTCTATTTAAATATAAAATTGTGTTTGGAGAACCCTGTATGCCAGCATGAGGGCAGTTTTCTGAAGATGAAAGCCAAACCAGCATGAGTTTAACTTTTGCCATTTCACTCCCTCCGCAGTCCTAAGGGAGCATGCAATTCATGTAAATGAAGGCATGACTTTGCCACCCACCAGAAACAGTGATGTCAGCTCATAAATTTAAGACATACAAGCCAAGCTCAGGTTTTTTTACATTAAAGGATGCCATGACTCTCCCATTTGTTGCACTGAAACACCAGAGCAGCTACAGTACGCCAGTCACAGAGGGGAGTACAGTAATGCTGCTGAACAGCATCGTTCTTAATTTATTCCAATGTCATCTACACACAGGGCTTTGTGCTGGCCCAGAGCTCTGGTTTAGTTCCACCCATCCCTGAGCTCCACGTGCTCTCCACGCAAGCAGCCTTCCCCAGAACCACCTCTGCTGAGGAGTCAGCTCATTTCATGTCAAAGGACATTTGCATAGGAGGAAGCAGCTGTAGTTTTGATGGCAAGGGTCATCCAATTTCAGACCAGAACCGAGAATTACACTCAAAGGAACAACTTAGAAGTAGCTCAGTTAGCAGCCTCACTGAGTCACCTTTCACCTACTTTTTCATAAAAACAAATTAACAGGACCTTACACACACTGCAGTTCCACCATGTCCTGGACTGCTGTAGGCCAAAGGATCAGTGTAATGGATTTCTAAGTGTAACCTAACCAACACGAAGAACTCAAATGAAACTGACTGTGACTTTGCTACTGACAGTTTAAGTGACATGGAAAAGGATTCTCAGATTGACTCTAACATTCTTTCTCACAATAAGTTTGGGGGTTGGGTTCCTTTTTTTAATTAAGTCACCTCTGAGAAATTATTTGCACCTAACCAAATTAACACCTTCTACAGTGTAGCCCTAGCACAAATTTTTACAGTGAAACTGACAAGGTTCTCCTCTGCTTGTCATTTTTGTTAAACTCACTCCAATGAAAAGCAACTTTTCTGCCTGAGATATGTAATCATTCCTTCCTTTCACTAAGGAGCTGACTGCCAGAGTGAAGAACTAGCTGTGATAATAAGAACATGCTTGGGACTTCCCCTGCTTGATTTACAGACCAGGACTGACTGTTGCATTCCCCCCTGCCCCAGAAGTATTTTACTAGGGAGCTTCAGTCAACCCAAATCTCTTCACCACCACCTCCTCCGTACAAACCCGAGCCCCTCCTAGCCTGTACACTCACAGTAGGCATGTTTTGGCCTGGGAAAGGTGGGTTTAATTAGGCGAGTGACCTTAGGGCGCTGGCTCGGTGACAAGGAGCGGGTCGGAGGGGGCGGCGGTGTCCCCCGTGGCCCTGGCGGGGCGGCCGCGCCGCCGCAGCCCCGCGGGTGACAAAGGGCCCGCCGGGGCGGCCCCGTACGCACCCTTTGGTCAGGCGGATGATGTCCCCCGGCTGGATGAGGCCGCCGATCTCGTCCCACACGCAGATGGTGATGCTGCCCGTCTTGTCCGCCACCTTGCAGGACCTCACCTCGTGCCCGTCCTTCGTCTTGGTGACTCGCCCTGCGGGGAGAAGCGCGGCTCAGGGGGGGCACGGCGCCGCCGGCCCCCCCGCCCGCCGTGACACGCGTGGGCGGCCCGGGGGTGGGGCGTGCCGGGCGCCACTTACCGATCTCCAGCACAATAAAGATGACATTTAAGTTTTTCAGTCCGGGTTTTATGTCTTTTATAAGGAAATACGTGTCGCTCGCCGCGCTCATGCTGCGGCCGGCGCGGGGGTGAGGGCTAGCGGGGCGGGCCGAGCCCGCATCCCGCGGGGGAGCAGAAGCAGCGCGGTGCCGGGCAGGGGGGCACCGGCGACCCTCACAGGGGACGGGGACACGAGCACCGAGGGGCTGTGCGGTGACTGTGCGGCACGCCCGACCCCCACCGCTCCCTCTGCACACCGACACCAGCAGCACCCCGCCCGCCCCGCCTCCCTCTCCCGCCGGCACTGAGGAGCACACGTGCGCCGCGCTCCCCTTTATACCGCCCGGGCGCCACCAACGCGGGCGCCGGGAGGGAGTGGCTGCGGCGAATGGAACCGTCCGGGGCACGCGGAGCGCCGGGACTGGGTAACGGGCGGGCGCGAGCCGGCGCCGCGCGCTGATTGGTTAGCGCTGCCGCCGCCATCTTCTCCTTCTCGGGGCGCTGCCGCTGCGGAGCCGGGGCTGCTCCGGCGGGGGCCCTCCCTCAGCTTGCCCTGCTTCCCCCACCCGCTCTACCTCACCTCAGTGCCTCCGCCTTGCCTCGCCCCCTCGCCCACCGACTGGCTTCCCTTCGGGGAACGGCCCCGCGGCGCCCCGAGCGCGGCTGGTGCGGCAGAGCGGAGTAAGGGAGCGGTTTGTTGCCCTTCCGCGCCATTTTAAGCCCCGGCTCTAACACCGAAAGGAGCCTTGTCACAGGTGTCCCGGAGGACAATTTCCCGGCAGTTCCGCCCGCCTTCGGAGGGGGGGGGGGGGGGGGGGGGGGGGGGGGGGGGGGGGGAAGAAAAAAAAAAAAAAAGAAAATATTTGTGTGGTTTTGGTTTTTTTCCGGGAGAGAGTTGATAGTGGTCTCCACCGAGCAGAAAAGGCTGTGGGGGCTGTCGTCTCCTCAGGGCTTGGTAGGGCTGCACCAAATCATTCTGATCCTAGGACCAAATGCTCGTGGGATGTAGGGAAAGCCAAGGGTTGTGCAGCAGTCTGCTTTGAGCCTTCCAGTGCTTAAAATGTGAGCTTAAATTCTGATGAGCACTAAAAAGGCTCCCAAAGCAACCTGAATTCTGCCAGCAGCTTCCAGAGGAGATGTGTTACTCCTCTGAGCTTGGCTATTGGCAGAGTGTAAAACAGGAGGGAAGGGCAGCTTCTCCAAGCAGAAAGCCATCGAGGTGGTGGACAAGCCTCCACAGCCTTGTGACATCCTTGGCTGGAAGGTCCCAAGGAAATTGCTGCCTGCCAAAGAACAGCCCAAAGACATGCAGATGGTCCTTAGGAAGGGTAGCAGAACAGTGCATGTGCACTTTGCTGCTCCTTGTCAGAGCCAAACCTAGCTAGCTGGGCTTTCCCTTTCTATTTCTGTGAGCAGAAATCCATAGATGACAGCAGTTGTGAAATGCCTGGCCACACGTTCTGCCACACGGGAGCTCTGGCCCAAGGAATGTTGAGCAATGTTTGTGTGTAGGCAGTGGAGCAGCCTTGAGCAGCCTTGCTGGGTGCCACTCAGGGCTCGGAATGAAATACGCTGCCTGCAGGAATTTGAAAAGAGAGTCTGCTTAAAGCCCTCAAGAGCTTAATCCACTTCTGTCCCGAATCCTTCAATGAGTGCAGATGAGGGGAATGACAGACTCCCTCAGGGGCCTATCTCCTGGTGGGATCTATAATATGGTAGCACTAAAACTTTCAGAGTCATCAACTGTATTTCAGTACATGAATGGCTTTAGTACAGTCACTTGGGAAGGATTTCAAACCAGACTCCAGGAATGACAGTGTCTCTGGCAAAAGCTGGACAAAAATACTTTTATCTTTATTTAGAACTGGTAAAATTTTTTCATACATAGATGGCTTTTCTGCCTTCATTTCTTCCTTTTGTCTGCCACGTCTGTTTAGAGCCCTTGGAAAGAATAATTTTGTATCCTGTGTTTTCAGCCCCAAGCACAGTAGATTTGAGGAGAACCCTTCAATCTTTCAAGGAAAAAAAACCCCAAAACAACCAGTTAAGAAAGTTTATTCACCTTATGGCAAGCCTCAGGCAGAAAGGAAATCACGAGGGTGGTTAGCTGAAAAGCACAAAACACTAAAACACTTCATCAAGAACACACTTCTATAATGTGTCACTGGTTTCAGGTGAACATCTGTCCAGGAAGGCAAGTGCCAGTGCTCCAGAGTAGCTGGGGAGGTGCAGAGGACACTAGATGTGGCTCCAAGCCACCTCACAGTCAGTACACCTGGAAATGCTGCACCAGGCCTGCAGCAGGGGCCAGCAGCAAGCATGGAAGGAGGTGGATTTATTTTATACCAAGGTTCCCTTTGAAGCTGGTAAGAAGAGGTTTGAACTAGAAATGACAATACAGCACATGGGGCCCAATCAATCTAGGCAAGTTCAAGAGCACACTGACAACTCCCTGGCACATTTAATCAAGGAACTCATAAGCAAGAGTGCTCTGCTGGACCTCAGAATCTAAGGAAGAACTGGCTGGAAATGTGAAGGCGGGTCAGCATTGGGTGCAGTGCCTACGAGACGGTGGAGTTCAGGATCCTGAGACAGGACAGTGGCACAAAAGGCAAGACCACAACTCTGATTTTGAAGAGCAGAGTTCGGCTTCTTCAGGGATCTGCTTGTGAGATGGTCCTGGAGATCACAGCATCCAAAAAAGCTGCCTGGCTTTAAAAGATCATCTGACAGTGCTGCAAAGGTCCGTCCCAAGCACACACAACAAGAGGGAGGCAGACTCTTTTCAGTAGTGCTTACTGAGAGGATAAAAGACACAAATTGAAACATCAGATTCCACCTGAACACAAAAACACTTTTTTTTACTGTGAGTGCTCAAAAACAAGTTGTGCAGAAAGGTGGTGAACTTTCACTCCATGGAGATACTAAAAACCCAACTGGACACCATCCTTGGCAACCTGTGCTACCTCACCAGCCAATTTCATTGATTCCATGATCCTGTGAAATATTTCCTGTGTTCTCAAATGCAAAAAGAGACAGAGAGTTGCAGAAAGCTTGATGTGTGGGATAGAAAGGCAAGGTCACAAACTCCCTCTGTAAGGGACTGGCACTGTGCTGGAAGGACAGAGCTGGTCATCTGCTCACTTACAAGTTCCTTCCAGATTCATTAAGTACAGTGTTTACAGTGTCTGTTCCACCACTGATGAACAATTTTGCTCTGTTTGTTTCTCAAAGAGACACTTAAATTCTTGCTCATAATTTTTTAATCATTCCAACTGCCAGCCTCTGAGAGTACCCTTGGTATTATCCAGCAGTGACTGAATGAGTCCTGTTTGCTGTGAAGGTGACCTGCAAAGCAAAACAGTTTTCCCCCTCCTGCTTCTTTATAATGTATAAAGAGACCAGAATTATTTTATTTTGGTTTTCCAGCACCCTTTTTCCTGCTTCATTTTTGACCTCAGAACCGTAAGGTTATCAGGTCACAGCTGTGGGTAATGGAAGCACCAGCTCTCTGAGACCTTGCTGGGGCTGTAGTCAGCCTTGCACAAACAGGAGTGCAGGGACTTTGATGCAGGTCTGTCTTCATCCTCAAGAGCTTCCTGTAAATACCTTGTAACAATGGATAGGCCTCAAAAAGGAGCTGGGACACCAGCACAGCAATATACACTGTAAAGAGAAGAAAGAGATACATTGTCAATATCTAGGGTTCCTGGTCTGAAAAAAATGTTGATGAGCGCTGACTGCATGAATGGGCCCCACTGAGAGCACCAAAACTTTGCTCGTGCCATTCACAGGAGTAACAGGGAGCACGTCCAATAAACTGTGACTGCAGCCAAAGCAGGAGCCCTTCCATCTCTGAGGGAGATGAGTGTCTCCGAGCCACTCAGTGTCTTACCACACAACCCAAATTTAGCCCGCAGTGAATGTCTACAGCAAGGGTTCCACTGATGAAGTTAAAATAATTTCCAAGCTCATTTGCTTGCTGCAGAACATTTTTCTTCTGTGTGAAAGATGCAAGTGTTTCTAGGCTGAGATCCACAGGGAGGTTTCAGTCCAAAGCAAAATCAGGGTTGAGTTGCTAAAAGAGTTCCCAGCAGCTGAAGCCTGGCAGAAGTCCCGTGCATCTCAACAGGGCTGGGATTTCACCCTCTGGTTGCAATGGAGTTACGCCAGCAGAGACATTGGTCCAAATTCCCTATTTCTGTCAGTTGCTCAGTATTCAGTGCTACTGGAGTCCCAAAGTAGATCTTCCCACAAGAAATCTGCCAGCAAGAGCAAAAGCTAATATATTTTATTGGGTACAGAGATTAAAAATGTACAGATGCCTGCAAATGCCACCTTTAACCAAGCCTTACCAGCCTGTTACCATATGTCTGACAAGCCACTAAATTAAGCTACAGGTTCAGGTTTTTAACATTGATGACACTTCAGCTCCCTAATGGCACATCAGTGTGTGTCTAACAAGCTGGCAGGCAGTCTGGCAAACTGGAGACCCCAGAAAACAGTAGTTTGGTGTCTTCAGCATCTCGAACACATCATATTCTGCCATCAGGGTCACTGTTTCCCCAGGGAAATATGTATGATGCCTGGGAATGCCACACAGGTTTGAGAGTAGCTTCATGCAAAAGTCAGTGGGGCAGATGCATTGGGGAATCCCTGCTCTGTTGCGGTCCTGTTCCTGGCACAGGAACACATCCAAGCTGCCTGCTGCCCTCCTGCCTCAGGGCAATGTACCTGCGAGATGCCTGAAGCAGGAAGGACTGTCAGGTGTGTGATGCCAGGATTCCAGGCAGCTCCATCTACCTCCCAGCAGTTAGCTAAGAAAGCTGAATGAATACCAGGGTACTGTAAACAGCACGGGGG